>JAJEKV010000548.1:0-150874 GCA_021234155.1 Isoetes taiwanensis
TTGTGCTCAAATTGTTATTATTAGTGGCGTGTTGCTAAGAAGATGTGAAGTTCGTTAGAAAGAGTTAGCTGCTATTTAGCATGACATGCTAAGATTTATATTTTGCGTGACGAGGGCCCAAGGTAATTGGTGTTCATGACAATTAGTAATTATTTAGAAAAAAGTAGCTCATTGCTAAGCTCTTAGAGTTAGTACTATTCAGGATACTTAGTGCTATGATTTGGATTGGTTTAGTTTTTTTGCAGACAAAATGAAGAACTTCCAATGATATATAATTTCAAAGTTGATGGGATTTAATGGCAACAAAGAAAACTCAACCTAAAGTGACCAGATAGACGAAGAGGAAGCAAGGGAGGATGTTTGACACATCTGTTGCCTCTCGAGGGCATGACCTCTTCAAATGTAAGAAAGGTAGATGTGGCTGAAGATGAGATAAGCAAAATATTTGGTTGTGTAAAACTGTGGGTACCAAGCAAATTTATAAGTCTAGTCTTAATGAATCCACTGGATTTGTGGATCATTTTATGAACATCTACGTAAAATGTTACCAAAGAACTCCATGTTTGTGTTGGAGAGATTGGGAAGTTTTTGCAATCGGCATTCACTTTGCATGTGAGAGGACAAAAGATTAATTAAGGGCCATTTGTGGTTAAAACGAAGAAAAGTGTTACAGCTAAGGTTGAGAAAGAAGATGAGTATGAGTCCTCATTTCCTCATACAAATGTTGTTGGTTGTGTAGTGGATCATTCTGTCATCAACCTTGATTGTCGGGCTTAGATAAGCGTAAGGATGACTTGAATGTTAGAGTTAAAAGTGCAGCCGCTGAAATGAAGGAAAAAGGAAGTTGTGGAAGAAGTGCGCATGAGGTGGATGATGCAAAACAACAAATTGAAGCAAAGAAAGGCAGTGTGAGCACTCCAAGCAATTGTCATTACATTCTTATCATCAATGTGTGGTTTCCAAGGAAAAGGAACTTTGAGTAGGCACAACAAAGATACAAGAGTATGGAGGAAATTAAAAAAGGGTAATTGCTAATGACCTTTGCAATTACATAGTGCTCAATAATTCTTCTTTCGCTGATCATTCTTTTTATTTTTAAACAAAGAAGAAGACTAAGAACATAGACTCCAACCAAGGTGGAGAAGTTGAAAGAAATAGCTTCATCTCTAAATAAGATGTCTTTGACTAACAACTCAACCTTCCATTTTTGGAACATCCAAAATTTCACCGTAGCATTTGCAAAAATTACAAAGTTGTTCTTTCTCAGACATATGCCTTTGACCCACTTTGTGTCTTTGTGCCATTGTTGCACATTGCATGCACGCTTTTCATCCAATTTGCGCCACATATGTTTCTCAAAGAGATCAACTTGTCCCTCTTGGAGAGCCGATGCCTCATAATTGGTTCAGGTCCATTGACTTCCATGTAGATCTCAAGACTGAATCAAGCCCCACTATATAGTGCAATGCAGGTACCATTGAATGCACTCAAGATCCATCATTAACACACCACGACTTGGAGGAGCTCGATATAATTATGCAATCCATTGAAGATTGCACTTTATTATCTTCCACAAGCCCAAACTTGAAGAGAGACAATGTTGAACAAAGTAATAGTTGTAAAGACCTAAAAGTAAGTTATTCTTGTGAAGTATAACTACTTTGGATTTTTTTTTTATAAGTACTTATTTAGTTTGATAATTTGAATGATGCAGCTCAAGTTTCAAACTCTTATAGTTGACATTTCTAATGTTTGAAGACAATTTCAGGTAAGTAATAAATCTAATACCGAAGCAAAGGTTGAAGAATATAGATGATTATGTTTCCAATTTGGACAAACGGCCGATATGTGGAGAAGACAATCACAGAGGAAGAAATAGATGGCATCACTTGGAGAATCTCCTTCTAAGAATAATTCTAATGTGTTTCCTCCATCAAATGAGCTCCATCCAAATCAATAACTAAGAAACTAAGGTGATTCTAGTGTGTTTCTTTTCACCAATTTGTAATCGATATATAATTTTCTAATAGTTGTCAAACTAGTGTTGTTGGCAAGAAGTTTTTGGTTATTGAGCCGAGGATTTCCGAGTTTTCAAAAAAAGGCTAAAGCAATCACCGATGTGGTGGAAGGTGTCCAACTTCTTCCATCAAGGAAAAGAGGTTCTTGGCACGCCGTGGGCGGCGCAGCCATGCAATTCCATCACCTAACATTTTGTCGTTTAGTATATGATCTTCCAATCACTCAGTTGATTAGTCGCCCGAGGGGGCCTTAGTGGATAAGTTTCTTTCAAAATGGATGGTGCATCCTTGAAAATGAAAGGAGGAACCTCTGCTACGCCAAAACCTCACAAAAGTTTATGAGAGAAATGTCCGAATTTAGCACTCCAGGGACAACTTTGTCGATTGATCTCACAAAATGCGTGATTTTAAGAATAATGCATTCTCAAGATCACACCAAGGTCCTTCGTGGTTCGACATAAAATGACTTGATTACCGTTGAAGACTATGGTACCTTACTTGGAGAAGCTAATAACGTATGAACTTTAATTGCTTATGTACGTGAGGTCCGACATTTTCAAATCAAGATGATGAGAAAGCACAAAAGTGTTGGAGGTACTAAAGACCATGGACTTTTGTCCTAAACCGTTGTATGTTTTTTAATATTAGATCCCTTTTTATTGTAATTTGGTGTTTATGAACACCACAAACGCTTAAAGAACTTTATAATTTCTCGGGTATGCGCTCCCATTATAGTGGGCTCAAATGGATAGTCAAAGACTGCTCAAATGGATATGATTATATTACCGTAGCATTCACATTCATATCCTTATGATTTGCCCCAGAGCCCAAGCACCGATACACTAGCCGATTGACCGCCCCAAAAACACCATGGCATCTCCTTCAATCTTATCTCCGTTATATAAACATGATCGCTGTACCCAAATCAACAAGATTCTTGGTCTTGTTATTTTGATTTTTAAGCCCAACAAAATATCCCAAAGCATTTTTCACGCCGAGGTCATATTTTTTGCATATCAATATCCCACATGCATTTGAATCATTCTATGCCCAACCATTGAACCATTGAACCATTGAAAACAAATATAGCTTAATACCAACTCACCTCATGTGTAAATTTTGACTTAATGCAAACTCTATTCTTCATTCTTCAACTCGATGAAGATCAAACCGTTTTCGCTTGTCCCTTACCATGGTATGACAAAGTCAACAACCCCTTAAGGAATAATCATGAAACATGATAACCCAAAATGGCTCTTTTTGGCTTGTAATTTCGCACATGTGCCAGAGTGTCATGACATTTCTAGATGTAATCCTCCGCTCCACCCTTTGCATTAGTAATGGCCTCAAATATCCCACATGCATTAAATGTTGCACATGTTACCAAATCAACAATTGCCAAATCAACAAATGCCAAATGAATCAATAGGTGAATCACCCCCAAGCATTTGGTAAAGCATAACAATTTTGACCTATGATATTCTATACATTATGTTAAGGCATAAATTGTGTAAGTCAACAACTTTCAAGTCAAGAAGTGTGAATCACCCCCAAGCAAAATGTTTGACTTTTATCGGACCATGGTAAAGCCTTAAGTCAACAATTTTCAAGTCAACAAGTATGAATCACCCCCTAAGCTAAAGTTTTACTTTCATTGACCAACATGTTTCTCAGAAGTTGAATCAACAATTTTCAAGTCAACAAGTGTGAATCACCCCCATTTTGTTACATGTTTGACTTTCATTGACATTATGTTAACATGTTTGGTCAATGTGAACCCTTTGTTACAAGTCAACAATTTTGAAGTCAACAATCAATTTACACTAGCTAATTATAACTACAATTACTAAATAAGTCCCAAGCCAACATAATATGATTGGTGTCCAAAAAAGAATAGCCATTTCAGATAGATATATTTTTTTTTTATGTTTTAGAAAATAAAATTATGGTCATTTCGAGGTAATTATTCGTGATCCTACTAAATCATTACGATTAAGATACTAATGGTACGAAATCCTAAAATCGTAGCTCTACTTTAAATTAATTTCACGCCAGCCTTTTATGGGCTATAGTGGTCGTGAGGGAGAAGCATCATCCAATTCCTTCAAACAAATGTCGAAGCCGCCGCCTCCCCTCCCTCCCCCCTCCCTCCCCTGGCCTTTCAAGCGTCGGGCGCATTCCATTCCTTTGGCACATGTCCTTGCCGCTATGGCATATGATCTTTGGCCAATTCTTCCTTTGCAGGAGCCCGATGTGTGTCGCCCCTTGAGCCCGAGCCCCGAAGCTCGGAAAGCCATCTTCTCGAAAGCTCAAGATCTTTCTCGGAAGCCTAAGAGGTGGAATCCAGCTCCACTTTCGATTCCTTTATGCAGATTCTTCCTCGAGGAGCAGATCGACGAAGATAACGAATGGAGCTTAACACTAGACCAAATAAGAAGAAGAAGAAGAAGAAGAACAAGAACAGAAGAAATATTTTGGAATTGCATTTAATTTTTTCTGAGAGTAAGTAGCATGCATGCATTCAATTTTTGCTTTCTTTTATTAGATTCTATAACCATTAATCTTCATTTTTCTTACTCATGAAGCTGGAAGTCCCGAAGCCATCTTTGTTTTCTTTTTTTTTTTTTTTTCTTTTGATCAAGTTCGACCACAGGCCTTTGTAATATTTTGTTTTTTTTAAAAACAGATGCTATATAGGCCTTAGTCCTTTTTTGTATCCTCGGTACCAGGTCGTGACTATAATCCGTGCCTTGCGGCCTTCTCAAGCATCCGTGCCTTAGTGCCTCTTTAATGTGGATGATGGCCTTGTGCATTTCTCAGAATTTGTGTTTTTGTTATTCCTTGTGCCTTTGCCTTTGTTAAATTTGTGCCTTGTGTAAATTTCTAAATCTGTTTTACTTTGAATTCATTCAACATTCGAGTACAAAATTCTCAGAATCAACATAAAAATGAGAATGCAAAATACGTAAACTTCTTTATATTCATAAAAGTACCTATTCAAGCACTTTTTACACAATTGTTTTCCACTATTCCAACAATGTGGGAAGCCTCTTGTGAATATCTGTTGTTTTTTTGGCACTTAGAGTGTAAACCACTACCGCTTAACAACTTGCTTTTGTTTGAACTAACCCGACTTTTGTTCTTTGCAACTTGAGTGGCATAAACAAATTGCTTTATTTCCTCTACAAAACTTGTAGCTGGATTTACAATTCACCAACTTCTCATAGTATGTCCCTTCTATGACCTCATCCCCTTTTCACAAACTCGCCTTTGCATATCTACAAAGTCTTCTAACACTGGGTACTTAGCTTTTGTACATAGGATAAGGTAGAATTTCACATTCTCTTGATTGTTATTTGAGCCACCATCCAAAAGACATCACCTATAGATACTTGTATGCTACATAAGTCGGGCCGCCATGCTTCTTCTCCTTCATCATGTACTTCTTCTTCAACAATAGCTTTGACAAATGCACCACAACTAGTTCAAACTCTTAGTATATGATACATTGGGGCAAGATTCCCAATTCAAATCTAAAAAATATGTGCAAAAAGGAAGAGAGGTTTCTCGATCTCCAAATGTGTCATGTGATTTGAACACCCATGGAAACAATGAAGGTTTCTTAGATCCTTCAATAAGACGCGGCTCCCAACCGATTTTTTCTCGGGCCCACTTGTCCTATTTCAACCTCCCAAAAAGTTCTACTTACAGCTTGAATCTTCTTTTTATATGTTGTGGGTGTTGTTGTTGACATGTACCGCTTAGCCATTCCACCACCTGTGCATTGGTCATCTTGTCGCCTTCAACTTTCCCCTCAAAGCCCTTCTTTACCGCCTCCCGCACCATCATGTTCTCCTTCCCATGGCCGAAAGCAAAAAAGTTCCACATCATGTCTAAACCCGTTAAAGATTTGAATCTAGCATCTTTCCAAAATGATTTTTTACCTTTGAATTGTGAGGTCGCATTCATCTGAGAAGACATAATGCTTTTTCAAAGTGATTTTTCTCTTGCATCCAATGATTGTGTAAGAGAAAGCAATGCCGCACAAACAAAGAATCATATGTTTTCTGGCCATCAGATATATAAAAAATGTTCTTCCTTGATCATTTCTGTGTCTCAAGATCCCTTCTATATGTGAGGTACAAGAATAGTGATTCGGCTTCATTATGCCAATGCTTTTGGACTAGACTTCATTCCCGCCTCCTTGAAAGAGTAATTCTCTCAAGAAAGTCAACCACTCCATACAATAGTATCACGCGAAAACCCGCTTCAAAGAGTTGTTTGTCTAAAACATGGCTTGTCATGCCATTTATGGCCCCGAAATTATGTGTCACAAACTCCTTTGCTTTAGATCTGAAGGTTTCCATCAAAACATTGGGTGAAGTCTGTAAAATATTGATCCTCAATTCTTTTTGGGTTTGCCATTTTATCCTTACCAATTTCAATGTAGTTTATGTTCTCCCAAGTGATTTTGAGGTAATCGCCCTTTGTTTCTTTCTTTTGACACCTTTCCATTTTGTCCACACCACATTTGCTGCGGGTGTTCCCCGACAAACATGCTTCATTGTGCCACTCCCTCACCTTCACAAAGTTTTGGGCAAACCATGCTTCTCCACATGTCATCAAGTAGACCGCCAAACATGTCTTGCAGCATTGCACCCCCACTTGGTTTTGCCGTGGTGGTCACATATCTTGCAATCACAAAGTGCAACTGCACTGCACCATGGACTTTTTCCCCATGTTCTTCACCCCCCTAAAAAATGTATATTGAATTGATAGAGCTTTTTACAACATGTATTTAATTCTCAAGGCTCTCTCTCGCTTAATTTGAAACAAAGTGATTGTCTTGCTTGAAACTAGTGAAGAATTCTGCCTAGTAACAAGAATAGAAAAACTACTATAGTAAATGCTTGCTAATACCACTAGATAAACAACTCAAGTAATGAATAGCAACTTAGAACTAATTATTGATTCCATTGCATTACAAACATAACCCTTAGCAAACCAAACCACCAATTGCTAGGACATTGAGATGAAAGCATTGCTAGTGGTAGGTGGTGCTTCACTAACTAAAGATTAAGTTTAGTGCTAACATTGACAACATTACTAACGCTGGAACAACATTAACTAAAATAGTAATATTAGCATTGTCATTTACAAAATCACTAACGCTGGCACTAACATCAACACAAATACCAAACGCGGCAACATTATAAAGGTGAGAAACCTTAGCACTATATCAAAAATGATCCATTATCAACCATCAATAGCACCAAGACTGCTACCACGAAAGAAGAATGTGCAGATTAATTCCATTAGCGCATCATATTAGAATCAAGCTTCAAACCTTATAAAAAATATTAGTATTAGTAAACGGAAAGACTTAGTAAAAACTCCATCCACGATAGTATACATGGCTCACATCAAGGTAATGTGTTGATGCTTAGGATGTTTTCCTCACTGCATCTAACGTCCTTGAAGTTAGCTTAAACTCCGTGTAGTTTGTCCAATAATCCAAATTTTTCAATCACCCTTGGTTAGGGGAATCCTTTCTCTTCTTTCCTTCCCCAAGAGCCCACAATGCGCTTTTATTAGTAATTGCAACACGGTGCTTTTGGCTCGAACAATTCCTTGATGAATTCCTAAAAGCCTTTGGCCTAATTTTTGCTTCCATGCCCCGACCATCCCAAGTGCCATGACTACGCGTCTTCTTTTGCTCGCTAATTTGTCATTGACTCCGCCTCCTTTCTTCATGGTGATGCTATCGAACAATTTCATTGTGAACAATCTTTTCCCGCATAACCGCATAATTTTGATATTCTCCACTAGAAGCTATACTTTTCTTCGGGTTGTAGACATCGAAAACGGCCAAATCCAAAAACATTTTCGTGATTATGGAGACCGTGATGTTGCAATTGCTTTTTTGAGTGCTCAATACTCCAATCTAAATTTTCATTTGACAATTGTTGCCTCATCTTGCTTGTTTTTTGCCGTTGATTCTCGCAGAACGCCATTTCCGCCTCCCTGCCTTCACATAGTCATTGGATCACAAGAAGTAAACAAAAAATGGATGGAAAGAAAGAAATGAGATCTTTCCTCGAGAAAGGGGAATCAACCACCCCGATATTCTCAAGTAATTTTGAATTTCTCTCTTCCCATAATTACTAAAAATAGTGCTAATTTGCGGACAAAAAGACACTAGACAATTCAGAATACGCGAGGACCCATGTACGAGAAAAAATAAAGAGTCGTGAGCAATACAAAAGCCGAAGAAGGCAAGATGACTCGATCCAAAATGTGCCTCGCCTCCGCCTCCTCCTCCCGGTATTCTTGTCCTTTCTCTGCCTACAACGATACATGAAGTAAAAACTGCTCTCAGACCTACTCAAGAGCTCCACAGGAAGAGCTAAAAAAGCAATGCCCTTGGCTCTCAAGATCCTAAATCGTTTAGGAGGAAGAAAGCATACCATTAACGCATTGGTAGGGACCGCGGCCGGGTGAAATACTCGTGATATAATCTTGCAGACTTAAGATTAGAAGAATAGCCGGCAAGGATCTAAACTCCGTGGTTTGATGAAACTCATGAAGAGAGGCAAGGCTAAAGAAGAGTTGTTGATGAAGAGGAAGAGGGTGTCTCAAGACATTTGATCGTGAGCCGGAGGATGAGGGGTGAATGAGGAACTAGGGTCAGAAGATTGCGGAAAGATGGAGATGATCAAGGAGGCAGCACAACAAGCTCTTGGATTCTCGTAAGCAGCATGGAGACAAGTATTCAAGAGAGGTGCCTCCGAACGATGAGAAACATGTGCTTATATGCCTGTATAGATCTTGTTTTAAAGTTGCGAAGATTCTTTGTTTCATGCTCTCCACCTTGCTCATTAACGCAACCGGGCGGGTGCCCACCGGAGGGGATGCATGCTTAACTCCATCCATCCCTCGACATCCCGAGACTGGGCGGGCGCCCAATTTGTGTCCCTACGTGGCATTGTGAGAATGACTTAACGATCCCCGACCTCTCGAGGCACTGTGCGGGCACCTGAATTTGAGCCCCCAAGAGGCGCTTATTAAATGTGGTTAGCTTTCCTTTACAAGGCAAATCAAGGGCGCTCCAATTTGGCATTGGCCGGAAGTGCCACCGCTTAACTTAATGTGATCTCTTGACCTCCCGAGGTAATTGACGGCGCCCAATTTGAGCCTAGGAGGCACTATGAAATTTGATTGAGACTTGCCTTTGCAAGGGAAACTTGGCAGACGCCCAATTTGAACCAGAACCAGAGTGTCATTCAATTTGGAATATGGAAGACAGGTTGGAATAATAGTATACCTCGGAGGGTTGTGTATTACAAAATATTATGTATAAATTGAATACTAACACAAACTGTGGCTACAACAAGATTACAACTACTATTACTCTTCTGAATCATCGTCATTAGGCATTTCAGAGATCCTTTCGATCATGAACAACTGATGCTCTCTATTCCATATGAGATGGATGATAACATCGAAGGGATGAGGATAATGGCGGCGTGGATTGATAGCAACAGCTGGTCACCGCCTTCAAGCATTATACCTCGTCACAAGATCAAGTAAGAGGTGTTCATGGTTCATCTTGAAAGCAATGGAATCACGTCCAGGACCAGAATGTACCATGACTAGACGGAGGCCAACGTTGATGGACTCCATATTTGATGCATTGGATACTCCACCAAAAATTATCGATGATATACATCAAAATTATTGCATGTATATACTACGATGATACCCAATAATTTTGTCGCAAAGGGACATCAATAATTTCACGGATAAGTGTATAAGATTCAATGGCATAATGCATTCATTTGCTATGTCTCGACGTTCTGCTAGAGTTCATCAGAGGTCGTAATATCCTCCTCCTGCTGAAAATCTGAACTTCCTTTGCTCTATGAGCTTCAAAGATCTATATGCATGCAAGTAAAGAGGTATCATTCTTGATCCCCGGGTCAATCGGGTATAGCAAAGGGTCGAGAGAGATTCCCCGGCGAAAGTACCAAAGTTGTTATCAATGTTTGTTTGGGTTCCAGAGCACGACACTTATGAGATTGATAATATAACCAATGCCTATAATCTATGAATCATATATGCTATAAGAGTATTATGCATGTTGAATAACAGTATTTATGATATAAGTGTATTATGCAGCTATTAATGATGTAAGCATTCATATGTGATCTAAGTTATAGTAATGTACAAGATCTAATGTTTTAAGATGAATAAATATAAATAGAGAAAAGTACACTCGCCATCCAACCCTTGACCTCCCAGAAATTGGGCGCCTTAATTTTCTTTGGAGGCCTGTGAGAGACTGGATGAGGCTTGCCTTCCTGTGGCAAAACTGGGGCCCACTTTGGGTTGCTCAGAGGCACCCTTTAACTTGACCCCATCATGACTCCGAGTTGTAGGGCTATTATGCTCTTCTATGGAAATAGAGAGAAACCGCTGTAATCATATAGAAAAAAGAAGTACATAGACCCTTAGTGAGATGCTTGGATAGTGGATACAACTAAAAAACACATACATAAAAGAGAGATAATAGATAATATCGAGAGCAAAGTTTCCGCCCAATGCCCGGCCTAACCTGAATAAGATCCTCCAGATCAAACTCCTCAATGCTACTTTGCCAAATGAGAAACAAATATCCAAATCTCTGATGTGAGGGAGTAGTTTGATTGCCAAAGCTTCATTAATCGTTTTTTTGCTTCTTATAAAGCTTTTTAATAATGGTCCAAAGTGTTGTGCATCCGAACGTCCTCCATTTTCATCAGCCTCTTCAGTGCTTTTGGCCCTCAGAATATGGAATTTCGCTTGATATGAGCTAGCCCTCAAGCTCCACCCTCCCACTGAGCTGATTTTCGCCATTGTTTACTCGCGGCCAACCCTTTCTCCATGGAGCTTTCCGACTTGAGTTAATCGATCTTTCTTCCCATGTCGGTTTATCTCATTTTGCACCTCCAGCTACAACTGATTTGCATGGACTAAGATTGGTTCACTAATATAGGACTGCATTTCGCTCATTGTAATTCCATATCTGCGCCTCGTTTCAACTATTTTGAGTGTCCTGAGATGAATCTAGGAGAACCAGATTTGCACAACCTTGCCTTAAGCGTAAAAGAATAATCGATATGGTTTAAGGTTAATAACTAATGGTGCTCGGGGGAGTGGCCTTGCATGGAACAATATTTATTGATATGATCAAGTAAGAAAGTCATCCAGTAGGTCCAAGCCTTGCTATTATCAAAGAGAGAGCTAAAAATAAACCTTGACCTTTATTTAGAAGCAAAAAGGCAAAAAAAGGTATTATTACCTATAAATAAAAGGACAACTTTGAGACGTGATATCTCCGCGACCACAACTCAGAAATCAGCGATCCTTACCTTGTTGGAAAGCCCTTGAAGTCTAGTTTCTAGATTAGGCTTGGTTATCCATAGATTCCTTACGGTTTGAAAGTTATGCCCAGAAAGGGCATAGGGGTCTGAGTTGACCTCGACGTGCCTAGATCCGGCTTCTTCCTATGTTGATGATGAGCCTAGCCTTAATTTCTAGTATCTCCTCTTGTTCCTTGCTTGATCATATCATTAGAAGGAGTTCATGTAACACCAGTGGTTGGTGGCTAGAGAGATCTTAGTCTCTATGGAGTAGCTTGACTTGGTGATATAGTTGGTCCAGCTTGGGTGGTAAATCGAGGACCCCTGCAGTGGTGCTTTACTTTCTAATAAGTTGATGAGTTTTGCAGTGAAGAATAGAGCATTCGGGATTAATTGGTATCGTGAGCTCAGTTCTGGTCTTTACCAAAGGGAGCCGTGGGTGATGGAAGGCGTTTGAAATTTAAGGGCTATGCAAAGACAAGAGGTCTAAGAGGGCTAAATTGCAAAATAGGTTACCCTTGTCCGTACATGAAATTGATGTTTAGGGATTGTGATTAGAATCTTTAGTTCCTTATGGCTGAGGTTGGTGCCTCAAGGTTGGAAAGAGTTGGTGTCTTTTGACCAAGTGATTGGAATGAGCGGATGCCATGTCCAAGAGAATGGAATGAGTTGGTGCTCATGTCCATGTGAATAGAATGTTTGTTATTCTTGATGTTCGCAGTCTTCGGGTTGGTGCCGGAGATTGCAAACCTGAATGGAGATTGATCGTAAGTTGGTGCTTCCGTGGAGGTTAGTAAACATTTTGTTGAGACAAATTAAGTTGATGTTCAACTTGTGGTTTTGGAGACTAAGTTTATTCTAGAAGGGAAGGGAAAATATCTTTCTTGTTCAAGTTGAATGGTGATATTTAACTTGAAGGACTGGAAAGGGTTTACTCGTCCGAGAGTAGAAAACTACTTGGAGCACTTTAAAAGGGCTAGGAATGCCATGACTGTTCAAGTGAGGGGACGCTTCACTTGATGGATCAAGATGGAGATTTTTCCATTCAAGTGCGGACCCCTGCCTTGGAGGAATGTAAAAAGAATATTCATAGGGGACAAGATTAGTCCCAAGAAGGGAAAAGACTAACATGCTTTTTAGAAATTGATTAGATCAATTTTGAAAAGGATCTTTGATGGTTTCCTTTCAGGATGTAAAATGAGACTCATGCGCAGAGTACGGAGCTTAACTTTCGCTGAATTCCTTATTAACGATTATAAGGATGTCAAGTCCTCTAAGTGAAATTGAGGCCATTTCTAATAGAATTGAAATGAAAGACCTCTAAATGAATCGATGCAATTTTCAGCCTAAAGGGTGGACTTGACAACTTTTATTATGCAGGTTGTAGCCATGGACTTGGTTGTGGTCAAATTTGCCATATAATTTCTTGATCGAGGACTCCATCAATCCCAGAAGGGAGGAATTGATATGGTTTAAGGTTAATAACTAATAATGGTGTTTCGGGGAGTGGCCTTGCATGGAACAATATTTATTGATATGATCAAGTAAGAAAGTCATCCAGTAGGTCCAAGCCTTGCTATTATCAAAGAGAGAGCTAAAAATAAACCTTGACCTTTATTTAGAAGCAAAAAGGCAAAAAAAGGTATTATTACCTATAAATAAAAGGACAACTTTGAGACGTGATATCTCTGCGACCACAACTCAGAAATCAGCGATCCTTACCTTGTTGGAAAGCCCTTGAAGTCTAGTTTCTAGATTGGGCTTGGTTATCCATAGATTTTTACGGTTTGAAAGTTATGCCCAGAAAGGTGCATAGGGTCTGAGTTGATCGCACTGCCTAGATCCGCTTCTTCCTATGTTGATGATGAGCCTAGCCTTACCTTCTAGTATCTCCTCTTGTTCCTTGCTTGATCATATCATTAGAAGGAGTTCATGTAACACCAGTGGTTGGTGGCTAGAGAGATCTTAGTCTTGCGGAGTAGCTTGACTTGGTGATATCTCTTCTAGTTGGTCCGGTTGGGTGGTAAATCGAGGACCCTGTGGTGCTTTACTTTCTAATAAGTTGATGAGTTTTGCAGGAAGAATAGAGCATTCGTATCAAACACCTCCGGTTATGAGGGCTTCCAGAAGACCGCCTTTGGATTTTTCTTTTGTATGCCAATTGACAATGTCTCAAGTAGCTAATCGTTGATGTATTTTAAGCGTAATGTCCAATGAGGTTAAGGAACAAATCATTGGCATGGTACGAGCCATAATGTAAAAATGGGGAGAAGGGAATAGACAGGATAAAAATTTTTTTTTAACCTGCGGCAAGGACTGGTTGATTCCGATGGTGGGAGAAGATCGAACGACTAGATCACAATCCATATCCCCAATTCAAATGCAAACTCAACTGGCGCAGCCGATTCTTGAGGAGATCAATGTCGAACAGGGAAACCAATTGAACAAAATCAAACGGAGAGGCACCACGAAGTTTAGAGGTACTCATATTCTTAAACATGCTTTGTTCCAGATAGGCTTAAACAACTCAAACCGAAAGGGAAAAAAAAATATGACCCAAAGATGGAATAGCTTTGGGAAGATTCCGTGGTTTACATGATTTCTTTCTATCTAATCTAACAATTGCCGATGATGTTCTACACGATGCACAGAGGAGACTTAACAATGTTGGATGCATGGATCGAAAGCTATGGGAGAAGCAAAGAAACAAGGAGGATGAGGAATCCCAATTATCTAAAGCGTAACTAAAAAGTATTCTCATTCAACTTAAACAGGAAGTTGTGCATGCAAAAGCAATCAACAAAGTGCCGAAAAGGGTCGAGGTATGAGATTCAATAGCCTCAAACCATACTTTTACAATCTCTATCATAAATGGCAAATGGTTTAGAAACACATGTCTTGCTTCGTAGACTTCAATTAACTTCCAAACAGCTGTTCCGACACTCTTCTCTCACAATTTTCGAACATGACCATTGTCGATCCTCACATTGCGTGACCTTCCGGATGAATCTTGAGTCTTTCATCTGCTGAAATGATCTCACGCTACGGTGTTTTTACAAACTATACTAAGTATAACAAATCTTTGAACTATATAAACAATATATTAATGTTTATGTTTTAATCTGGTTCTTCCTTGAATAAGCCTATACTTTGATGGCAACCGTGAATCAATTCAAAGTAGTTACCAGCTATAACTTCATTACCACAATAAAATTCATTTCCATAGTCATCCGTGGTGTCTTCTTCGAGGGCATGATTCACTGCGCAATCGGATGAGATAATAAGGGACTCTTTTCATAATTGTCTGGGATGAATGATGCAAAATAAAAGAACCCACACCTTTGTCTCATCCACATTTTCCACGCCATTTGCCCACAAGTCCTCACTTCATACCCATCTTCTTCATTGTCATTGTCCGCTTGTAGGCTCTAATTTTCTCAACTCCCACCTCGCCACAATGACGATTCTCCACAAGCAGCCAATCAAAATTGATGCATGCCTTACAAAAACATGAAAGAGATCTACACATTAACTTTGTTGGATCATTTGGATCTATGGATGATAATGCTAATGAAGAGACGCCCCTTTCATTGGGAGCACATCAAATCTTTGGGAACCGGTCAATGTCGACACCTTCCAAAATACCACATGCGGTTTCGGTGATTTTTATCACTTCGTGATCCCCTTTTCTTTTGTTCCGCACTGAAGCCATAGTTCGTTGTTGTGCACGCGTTTAGTACTAAGACGGGTATTATATGTACTTAACGTATTAATAAAGTATGCATACCTCTCATTTAAAAAGTACTTCAAATACATTTTTTGGAATTATAAAATACTTATTAAATACGTAAAATACGTACTTTATGTACAATACGTTAAGTACTTCCTGTAATTTTTTAGAACTATTATTTCTTGTATTGCAGTTGAAATAGTTGCAGTAACAACTAGTATGAAGAACTTCAAGTTTTAAATAATGAACCAGAATATATTACTCTAGAAAATTAAGTATTTCTCAAAGTTTTCAACTCAAAATATATTCATTTAAGAGTGATATATTCTAGTTTGCAATCTACACCCACAGACAAATAAATTTAAGTAAGTTTTGTTCATTTGTTGCATCCGGGCTATTAACAATCGCTGACCTTTTATTTTTTCTTGGCATGAATGCAAGCTATCAAGTATTAAGGAGAAGGTATGCCTCCTGCCATGAGAAAACAAAGAGAAAGGTTAGTCTGCATCATCTCCATTCTGATTCGGCGGCTAGGGTAAGAAGAAAGCGGGGGAAAATGCTTGGATTTCTATTTGCAAGAAGATTGTTTTTCTTTAAACTACAATTCCATAATTTTCTTAATGTCTAAAGTCTCCTAATGTGGTTTTTACTCCTATTCTATAATATATAATAATGTATTTTTCCTAATGTATAATTTTACCAATTCTATTAGTCTAACGTCATTTGACTTTTTTTTTTTTTTTAAGAAATGCATTACACGTCACCGTATGTATTAATACTTTAAGTACGATATTAATAAAACAAGAGCTCAATTTGACTCGTCAACTTATAGGTATAGTGCGTATAATAATGTGAGGAAGGTGCGGGATTTTATGCGTGGTTTCCCTTATGGGGCTTAATATTCGCTAAAGTTGCTATATTTAAGGAATTTTAAAATTTCATAATGTGAATGTGAGGTAGGTTCGTGAATTAATGTGATTTTTATTTTCGCCCCTCTTGACGATTGGAGCTCCCTCAGAGCTTAAAGTCGCCTAAGAAACTATGGGATTTCTAGTATTCGCCTAGGTTTCTCCTATGATCTTTTATTCTAGATTAAATTAAGCCTATTGTAGTTAATAGCCGCTTTGCAAAAAATGGGAAGCCAATCGATAGAGCTCAATATTTTTCCTCTATGGCCTTTGTTTTTGTCTTGCAAACCGCCGGGCATGGTGCTTATCTGAGATCTTTTAGAGTTCTAAATTAGTGCGGTATTTGCATGTATATCAAGCTTTTTCTTTTTGTGCCTATTTCCGGAACGTGCATTTTAAACATTTTTTCATAGCTTTCAAGGCCATGACAGGTTTTGCATTCCAGGTACAACTTTTCAGAGCATTTTCCTCAAATGGTATTATCTCAAAATCTACATTACTATGATGTAGAAACTGTTTATATTAGATTTATAGGGTTTGTGAAATCAAATAGCGTGATGAGCTTTGGCTTCTGCAGATTTCTGTGATGTTTTTATACTGGTGTCTTGTGAAGATAGGTCTCTTACCTGAAATCAAAAGAAGTGCATAGCTTAAGGCTTTCAGAATTTTCTAAAGAAACTATTGTGGTCGCAATGTAAAGAAACTTACACAACTGGATCATCCGGGTGGAGAGCACTGAGATGATCTCAGCTCATTTAAGCAATTGTAAGTAGAAACATTTTACAAGCTTTTATGGTGAAAGCAATATTGAAGTCTTTCTCTATTTTGCACATTCTTAGCATATTTCTTATTTTGCACAATGCATAATTTGTTTTGGTGTTATGTATAACGTATTTTCTTATTTTGCACAACAACTTGATTTCCTATTGCAAGTTACATTATCTGAGAATATTTCCATTTTGTATTTGAAACTTCTTCCTTTTCTTTCATTCACATTTTACATTTACTTGAGAAGCTATCGTACCCTTATGTAATGCATTTAAAAAGAGTGTTGGCATCTTTCTCTCTTTTTAACTTAGTGTAGAACTATTTTTTAAGTAATGCATGTATTTACAATGATGGCTATGCTTTGCGGTATATCACGATGAACATAGTTCTTTATCCGTGCCATGGTTGAGAGATGCCTCCTTAGTTGTTTTTGCGTAAAGGCCCATGTGTTTTGCTTCAAAACTTGAAGGCTGCGGGTTTTGTTCTATCTACCGGAGCATGTTACATCTACAACAAAAATCTTGGGAATGATGATAGCGTTATGTACTGCATTTACATAATATGACTAGACAACAAAGTCCATGTGATGAGATAATAAAGAATATGCTTCCTTGCAATTCAATGAGCTACTAACTCTTACCATCATTTCTACATTTCATCATGATCATAGCAGTGATAGGTATCTAATGAGGTGTAGCCAGAAATTTGCCTCCTTCCATGTTGAACATCACATGAGATCTACAAGCATTAGCATTATGTTGAACTAATTCTCCTGTGATTTCTATGATGAATTCAAGCAGATTTCAGCCACCCAAGTCAATCATCCGAAGCCTTTTAGCCAACCATTGGCACCCAAAAGGTGGTAGAGATTATTGCTATCAGTATTGAGTTCGTCAGAATACAAAAAACTGATAGTTGCACCATTCTCTTGGCTGGCATGATTTCAATCAGCATGAACTGTCTGATGGGTCTTAATATATCATATGGCTTGTGCATCTTCAATGGTCACAAGAAGATTGTTATGTTTGACTGGAATTGTCTTATTTAACAATAGTATTGTGATATATGAGCATTATCTTACATGTGAAGATCGGATTGTTGCTTATAAAAATAGTATTGTGCATATCTTGACCGAAGCCTTACATTGCTCACCAAATTTTGATCTAGACTTTGGCCTTTTGCATAAAACTTTTGTAATTTCGGAATAAGTTATATTCGTTGGCTTATTAAGTTCATTTTTATAATAAAATAACAATTAAAACAAGGTAGAGCTATGGCACATCATCAAAATGTGTTTGAAATAAAAAATAGTTGTGAAACGTATGGTTGTATAAGCACTAAAATATTAATCTATATAGTTCAACCTTCATCAAAATTTTGCCTTGGGTACTATGCCCTAACTTCCACGAAAGAAAATATTCGCCACCTTAGCTAACTTCTAAATCGTGAAATTCGCCCAATGTTCTATATTTACACATACAAAAATTTTCCATAAGGGAAACCCTGGACGTATGTAAACGTAAAATACGGGTACGTAAACAACACTGCCATAGTTTGGCTATGGCTCCTTCTCCGTCATGTGTGCCCTTCCCATGTCCTGAGCCAAAGAAATTCCAGTGCATTCTGATCTTATGCTGTTGATGATAGCTCTTCTCGACTTGAATTGGGCTGCACACCCGTCAGACCAAACTAAGTGGTATTTCATATGGCCAGTACCATTTTCTTTCAGCCAATTGAGGTGCATCTTGAATGCTTTTTGTACAAAGTGAGTATCATGTATTTTGTCATCTGAAATAAAGAAGTGCACACATTTCCTCATTTTACCCTTTACCTTGAACATAGTGATGTGGACCAATATCTTTGATTTGTTCATTGTACCAATGTTATGCTTGAATCTCGTTGAATGGCTTCAAAGTATAATTCTCAGAAATCAACGACCGGGATAATATGGTATCATCACAAAGACTCTTCATGGATTCCTTGAATTGTTTGCTCTGCCAATGTGCCACAAAGTTATGATATACAAACTTGACATATGATCAAACATATTATCCAACATACATCGAGGTGCATTTCTTGTCAATTAGCTTTAGTCTTCGCGGAAGTTCCTTTCTTCGAGGGGCTCATTAACGTAACCATAGACTTGCCAATCAAGCGTTTGATCAATCTCGCTCATTGTATTCTCTTTAACACAACTCAATTAATTATTTCCCACAATTTCCACAACTGATTTGATACATTGTAGCTTATGCCACTGATTTACTGGCTTGCTCTGTCACATACCATAGCCCTCCAAAATGTGCTAACATTATCAAATGTCTTGTTCTTTGATATATCCCAAAGACGAAGCTTCGAATAAAGCACACACCACAATTGCACGAACAATTTTCATGGAGTCTTGACCTCATTAAATAAAATGCTCGCTTATGCGGTCTCATTGCTCATGTTTCCACATAACAACATGTGTTTCTTTCCTTTAGCTTTCTAATGCAAGAAGGTTTTAAGTATTCAAATTGCCTAAGCCCAATCCGAACCTCTCCGGATAATCGATCCACAAAAATGCGGAATAATTGACTGTAAAATTACGGTTAAATAAAATTAGTCACCTCATTACATTACATTACATTACATTACATTACATTACATACAAATCTTTTTACATATTCAAGACCCTAAACTCCCACGCATACATGTATATTCCGACATGAATTTTATTTTATTTACTATGAAGTCACATAATTTCTTGACAATTAATACATCTCCACACTAATTTCTTCTTAGTTCGCCCTACATCTACAATACATACATCCGAATATATATGTAAACAACTATACATGTGCGTGTTGCCATGAAATAATTTGACATTTCCATGTAGAGCAAACTAGTCTGCATCGCATCTACATTACATTCAAAAGTAAAAAAATCTGTTACAAACTTTACATCGGTTGTTACAAAATAAAAACATCTTTCTTCTAATTGGCTTTGTCAATGATATCCACCCCTACAAACCCTCTGTTTCGATTTTCTTTGCCTGGTTGTAACAGTGCTTTCCAAACTTCATCAATGTGGAGGGTTGAAATCAATCCTTTTGCTGATCTCAAGTGCTTGCATGAGAGTCCAATCCTTCTTCCATGGTTTCTTTTTCAACTGGTGTCAGAAGACATCGATCCATTCTGCAGTAAAAGGGGATACAACATCCCGCACAAAAATCGATTATTAACAGATTTGTATTTCGCTTGAAGGAAAGGGATTTCAATTTCTTCAAGATACATTTGATTCTTGACATGCATTCGATTTAGGAGCAGCTATAATCGATTTGGGGCAAGTTTTCCTTGAGGTAAAATCCGGAGCCATGTTTGATCGAATGAGGAAAGTTCAAAATGTGCGCCAAGATTTCGGGAGAATTTGGTATAATTATGGAGAATATTGGACGTCAACCACCTTTATTAATGACCATGTAAAATTCAAAATGTACATTACAAATACTTTAACCCAGTTCAATTTTCTACATTAATATACAAAAAAATTCAATCACCCTTTTATGCTTCTACCCAAAGATAATTATAACCTACCTTTTAGCTGATTTTTAGAATTTAAGTGTACTTCGAAAACATTGTTGTCTTCTTTCCCTATCTCGTTGCTACCTTGGATAAAGCATTGAAGCTTGTGGTAGCAAAGGTGAATTGAACGTCATGTAATCATTCACATCTAATGCTTGCAGACACCTCTCCAAAATGACTAAAATAGAAGCCATAGAGGGACGCTCATTCGGTTGTGGTGTGACACATTTTAGACCCAATTCTAACACTTCAACTAATGGAGATATGTCAGCTGCCAATGCACGTGTTGGATCCAAAAAACTGGCAATGTCTTCTAACTTCACGACTCTAGTAATCCATGCAAGAAGACTAGGTTCATCACCTCCAAAAAATGCTCTTCTTTCGGTAAGCAATTC
The DNA here is from genome assembly GCA_021234155.1 of Isoetes taiwanensis. Taxonomy (NCBI): domain Eukaryota; kingdom Viridiplantae; phylum Streptophyta; class Lycopodiopsida; order Isoetales; family Isoetaceae; genus Isoetes; species Isoetes taiwanensis. The sequence goes on from JAJEKV010000548.1 coordinate 20,781, forward strand.
TAGGAGTACCATTCCAAAACTATAAATGTCGCTCTTGGTTGTAAGTTGAAGTGTAATAACATACTCCAGATCAACATATCTCAGTGTTCCTACTACACAAGAATTGCTTTGGTATGTATCTCCTGCTTCAGGCCCAGCAAGAAATATACCAAAGTCAGCCACATGAGCATTCCAACCTTCATCTAACGATATATTGGCTTTCACATCTCTATGTATAATTGTCGGACACGCGTAAGTATGCAAATATTCTAGACCTCTTGATATTTGGGCTGCTATTCGTAGCCTTGCCCTCTAGTATAGTTGAACACTCTTCTTTGCAAAAAGACAATCAAACAAGGAGCCATTCTCTATAAACTCAAAGAAGAATCTTTTATTGCTTACAGTAGCAAACAAGATTGACTAGAGAAGCGTGATTAAGGGCATTTAGTAAATTTAATTATTGATCAAATGTAACTGACTCTGTAAATCTTTGGACACTTTAATAGCAACAAGTCACCCATCTTTCCCTTATATACAAGGTAGGATGTTGTAATGCCAATCAACGTGCCACACATTTAATGCATTCTAGGCATATCTTTTCAGTTGAGGTAGGGCATTTACTAGGAATGTAATATTCGTCATCATTGCATTGTGTTTGGCAAAGTCCTTGGCTTGCGATGAAGTACCAAGATAAACTACCCATCATGTAAGTTGAGATTCATTGTCTCTTCTCACACCACAAGTATATCAATCTGCTAAAAAATGTGGTCGCGCTTTGCATCGAAAAAAAAAACTTGAAGATATCTTTTTTGGCGTGTTATTGTGCGTTATTTAATAGTGTATATGTTATTCATGAACTTGCCCACATTTTTTATTTTTTTTTTTTTTTAAACCAAAAAATAAAATCTCCCATAACACACAATTGTAAGTATACAATATAGAATATATATAGTTAGCATATGCATGATCAATTAAGTGAAGGAGAATAATGATATTTAAGTAGTGGTAGTACCAATCACCATGGATCTTTAGCATCTCATTGCTAGAAAGAGAGAGGATGTTTCTTTGAGGGGCACGTGTCTTCTTTCCCTTTTTCATTTCTACCTTGGATCAAGCATTAAAGATTGTGGTACCGAAGTTGAATCGAATGTCATGTTATCATTCACATCTAAGGCTTGCAGACACCTTTCCAAAGTGATTGAAATAAACACCATAGAGGGACGCTCCTTGGGTTGTGGTGTGACACATTGTAGAGCCAATTCTAACACTTCAACTAATGGAGATATGTCAGCTGGCAATGCAAGTGCTGGATCCAAAATACTGGCAATGTCCCCTAACTCCATGATTCTAGTAATCCATGCAAGAAGACTAGGTTCATCACCTCCAGAAAATGCTCTTTTTCCTGTAAGCAACTCTAGGATTACCATTCCAAAACTATAAATGTCGCTCTTGGTTGTGAGCCGAAGTGTAGTAGCATACTCTGGATCTACATAGCCCGGTGTTCCTACTGCACGAGTGTTGCTTAGGTGTGTGTCTCCTGCTTCGGGCCCAACAAGAGATATGCCAAAGTCAGCCACATGGGCATTCCAATCTTTATCCAACAATACATTAGCTGACTTCACATCTCTGTGTATAATTGTCGGACAAGCGTAAGTGTGCAAATATTCTAGGCCTCTTGATATTTGGGTTGCTATTCTTATCCTTGTACTCCAGTGTAGTTGAACACTCTTTTTTGCAAAGAGACAATCAAACAAGGAGCCATTTTCCATAAACTCAAAAACAAGGATCTTTTGTTGCTTACAGTAGCCAACAAGATTGACCAGACAAGCGTGATTAAGGGCTTTTAGTAAATCTAATTCTTGATCAAATGTAACTGACCTCTTTAGATCTTTGGACTTTTTAACAGCAACAAGCCGCCCATCTTTTAGCTTTCCCTTATATACAAGGCAGGATGCTCCAATGCCAATCAACATGCTATCTTCATAATTAGATGTTGCTTCCTGGATAGTTGAACTGCTAAACTCTTGAATCTTATCTCGATTTTCTGGAGGTGTCTTTCTTCTAAAAATCATGCACCATGCACTAGAAACAATAAAGGCTAAGACAAGTATACCTCCCAAGGCAGCCAGTATTATAATGTAAATGTGCAATTTACGGCGTGGAGATGGTGAAAGTGAAGATAATGGAGAAAGCAAAGGTGATGGAATAGGAGATGGAGACGATATACATGCCGTATCACTGGTGGCACTACAAGGAGAGGATTGCAATGTACCAACCACACACTGGGAGCATTGTAGGCATATCTTGTCAGTTGAGGTAGGGCACTTACCAGGAATGTAATATTCATCATCATTGCACTTTGTTTGACAAAGTCCTTGGCTTGCAATGAAGTTACTAATAGAACCAAGATAAACTCCCCAGCATGTAATTTGAGATTCATTGTCTCTTCTCACACCACAAGTATACAAATCTCCTGCAGAGATGAATGAAAAGGGAACCCCTTTGGGAGCCTGGAGCTGACCTTGGGCATCACTTCCCCAACATACTGCTTCATGGTTATCATACCTAAGCCCACACGTATGGTTCCTTCCAGCTGCGAGAGACGAGAAAATATAATCGGTAGGAACATCACACTGATGGTCATCATTTAGACCAAAACAAAGCGTCTTATTTGTGTCCAACTCTATTCCACAGACATGGTAGGAACCTGCAAAGATGGCAGAATACCGAGCCCCTGGATCCGCCGACCAGTTTCTCGAAGCTCCTTTCCAGTTATGACCCCAAAGTACTAGCTTATTGTTATTTCTCTCCACGCCATAGCTGACAACATGGCCAGAAGAGACATATGCGAACGAGTATCCAGAGGGCGGTATTGTTTCGCTGTTATAGTCGTCGCCCCAGCAATCAACCGAGCCCAACGCATCGTTTCTAATAGCACAGACATGCCAAACTCCAGAGCTTATGCTAGAGTAGTTGCGGCTTATGTATGTGGAAGGAATTGTCATGGGCTTTGGAAGGCCTGTGCTTTGGTCTTTGGTAAAACCCCAACAGACTGGATTCCGGAAGGTGTAAGTTAGGCCACAGGTGAAATATCCCCCTCCGGATATTGCCCACAATGCAGTACGTTGTGGCGCATTTGTGTAATTGAAGCAGTTGCTCACACAAGCAGGTTGAAGGGTGTCCGGCTCCAGCGCACACACTCCGTAACACCCATCACCTGGATCTACGCTTCCCCATAGTGCAGCAACTGTATTCATGGATCCAAGTGCATCTGTATGCTTGATTATAGCCCACACGGATAGCAATATTATTGCCCAGCTAGAAGCTATGGCGTTGCTGGCTAAGGCCATCATCCCAGATTAGAACATATCGCCTTTCTCTCAATTTATGGGGTAAGCCTATCTATCCCCGAGTTATGCAAGAGATTATGGTCTGAAACATAATACAAGATATTGGAGATAATGGCGTTCTTTGCTCTAACTTAAGAACAAACTTAGGGACCCAACTATGTCCCACTCTCAAGTGCATGGACAGAACTATGTCCGAGACCAGTAGAAGGATAGAACAATGCCTGTGGCTGACTTAGGGATGCACCGGAGCTGTAAGGACATATGTCCCACGCTTTTATGTCAAAAAAATAAGTATTCCAGGCCCCACGCTATTGTAAGGAATCTAAGGATCCAACCATTGAACGTCGCGACACCACTATGGCCCACTCATGACATAACCACGTGGGCGTGGGGACTTAACTATGTCTCACATTATTTATGAACATGACCTAACTATTTATGAACGGTATTAGATACGCTCAAATTATCTGCGCCCGAATTTGGTTAGACTCCCCAAAAATGGAAACCTCCCCAATTTTCCCATATGGAAACCTCCCCAACTTTCCATGGAAGCTTGGGGAGGTTTCCATATGGGAAAATTTAGAATTTTTTGAGCGGAGAGATCCACTCCTCGTAAATGCAAAGAATTTATGATGATCTCTCCTCGTAAATGCAAAGAATTTATGATCGACAGCAAAATTAGATTGCCCCTTTCACTTTCGTACATGAATTTCTATCTGGAGCTTTTCAAATTCGATGCGAAGTGTTATTCTTGAATCTGTGGACTGAAGACTGGGGTAAGTAAATCGGTTTTGGACCCCAGTAAATCGGTTTTGGAGTTTTGCATGTTGAATGATCTAATGTTTGCCTTTTTGCATATAGCGTATATTTAAAATTAGAGCTCAAGAAGCAAAAGCGGCTCAAGGGATCCGAGCGGGTCCGGCGGCTCTGCGAAGCTAGCTGAAGGGGTTCTAAAGGGGTTCTCAAGCAAGAGGCTCGAAGGGGTGCGAAGAGGCCGCGACAAACAACAAGGTAAAAACATAGATCTCTATTTCTTTTCTTGAAGCTTTCTATCTTCCACGGCGGTTATGAATAGTCCGCCTAATCCCTCGTGATGAAAGAAGCTCGAGAAGAGGCGTAGCTTGTCATGTTTCTTGATGTTGCAAAGATGAACTGGTCAAAAGTTTGTCTCGGGATCCGCCGGTTCTTCTTCCGCAGAGCATTATTCTGATTGATGCGGATATAGGTAATCTTCATGCATATTCTTTGAATCGTGGGGAACTGGACAAGATTTGATTTCATAAATGATTCTTGCTCTTTGCACGATCATTGTACAATATGCTCGGACGGAAATGTAAAGGATGCATAGCAAAAGACAGAGATGTTTATGCATTTCAAGATCAATGGTTAAAACCAATGGTAACATTTTAAGCATGGATGAGGCTGGTGCCTCCGGTTGTCGGATCTTTTAGTGTGGCAATTTGAAAATATTTGGATCATAGCACAACGAAAATGGGGCCTAGATTTACGCAAGGTAGTGTGTTTGCGAGGTTTATGATTCTTTTAATTTATTTTGTGGCGGCTCTTGTTTTCGACAAGCACGCGGCGAGAATGATTCACAAGGAGCTCTTTCCTTTTGGTCCTAAAGGTGAGGTTAGGATTAAAGTATATGCATCCTTCCTTGGAGAATTGTAGATATGTCATCCGATAGGGTTCTTTCTAGTGATACTTTAGCACTTGGTAGTGCCGTTGGGGTTATTCTTGACAAAGATTGGTCGTTAAGAGGCTACATTACGAACATAAAACACGAAATGCCGAGCCTATGTAAAAAATACATCAATTGATGCCTTTAATTTGTTTCATTAAATGTTACATGCACGTTATCTCTATGTCGTGGTGAGCAACCATAGGCCTCGGACTTACCACATTTTGGAAGGACTCATCTCAAGCTCTTGGATATCTCAAGGCACTTTGTATAAAAGGTCAATTGGAGAAAGCATCGCAGCATTAATCGGACCAATTAGAAACCATTGAACAAACATGATACGCCCGCTTACTTTCGAGAGACTTGTATCTCAGATATTACAAGGATGCATTAGAATGAAAGCCTTGAAGAAGCAAAAAGCATGTCCATGCTCATCTCATGAAATATTCATTGGGACCAAATGACTTCCAAATATGGAATATGATTATTGACATGTTTGCAAAATGTGGAAGCATTGAGGATGCCGAGGAAGTATTTGATGGGTTGATTGTTAAGAATGTGTTCCTATGGACTCCAATGATTGGGGCTTATGTTGATAATGAACATGGAAAGGAAGCTCGAACTCTTTAAGGAAATGAAACAAGAGGGTTTTGAACCGGATAAAAGTAACTTATGTGAAGGTCTTGAGTGCATGTGCCGATATATCCGGCCTTGAATTGGGTAAATGGATGCATTCTATGACCCTAAGAGCTCAATGTGGATCAAATGTCTTTGTGCAAAATACCCTTATTGACATGTATTCAATCATAGGTTACTATAAACATTCTATGGAAACCTCTCCTAGTTTCCTTGGAAAATTGGGGAGGTTTCCATTAAAATATTTTGAAAAAATAAAGGGCCATAATTAATAAAGGCGGGTGTAATTAATAGGGGCATGTTTACACAACCACCGAGGTGGCTATTAAAGAAGCACATGGATCAAGGCAGATCATGGAGGGCTTTTTTTACTAATTTTTGTGGAAACCTCCCCAATTTTCCATGGAAACCTCCCTGTTTTCAGATATGGAAACCTCCCCGGTTTTCCAGAAAGTTGGGGAGGTTTCCGTGAAAGGTGGGAGAGCTTCATGGAAACCTCCCCCTATTTTTCCAAAATGGAAACCTCCCCGTGTTTGCCTCGGAAAGTTGGGGAGGTTTCCGGAAAGGTGGGGAGGTTTCCGTGAAAATGAGGGAGGTTTCGGGGAAAGTTAGGGAGGTTTCCAATCGAAAGTGGGGGAGGTTTCCATGGAAAATTGGGGAGGTTTCCATTGAAGTCCAACCCAAATCGGGCGTAGAAAAAACCATCAGATTAGTTTAGGTGCGTTCTTTGAGATCGGATCATGTGGGGACATGTAAGTAAATCCGGTCCGGGCATCCCGTGGGTACTTGTAAATGTTCTGAACATGTAAGTGTTGTGGCTAGTACTTTCGAATTTTGGCTGGGTCCGCTCTTAATTTTCCAGGGGACGGGCAAAATAAGTTTACACCTTTCGCGTGACAGGAAGTTCCTAAATTCAAGCCTTTCAAATGCAATAAAAAAATTTAAGATAACAGAAACCAGTCTTTTTCCGCAAAAACATAGACAGAATAGATATATACATAGAACAAGGCATATTTCCATTATAAGTTCATGAAATACATAATGAAGTTCTTACATAGATACTACTAAAATAAAAGTAGTAGTTTAAAGTTTAAAATCAATCACAAAAACTTATTCAAGTGACATTCTTTTCTTTTGCTTCACTTCATACCAGTCTTGCTAATCTATGCTTTCAAATGGTTCATTCCACAAGGACACACACATTGTGGCATCAAGTGTTTCTAAGTTTATGCCCTTATAGCACTCTTAATAGCATTTTAACGAGAGAAACCCCTCTCTCAACACGGAAAATTTCATGGTATTTGGTTGGTTGGTTGGTTGGTACTTGGTAATGCAAATGCAATGCATGGAATGGAACAATAAGGAATAAGAGATTTCTAATGTCAATGGTTCTTTGGTATCTATAATGTATACTTATTTTAAGTTCGGTTAAAAAATGGGATGTACAGAGATATTATAATCAATAATAATATAAATGTTTAAAATTGATAAAGCTATATAGCAAGAAAAATGTGCATTTCTCTCGTTTCTAGCCTTTCAAATGACTTTAGTATGTCTTGTAGTTGCCCTTCTCTATGATGACGGGCAATTGCCCAAGTGCTACCCTTCATTTGCCATACTGATTATTTTTTCACCTGTTTTGATGGGCAAAAATCCAAAAAACGGGCATGAAAGCCGTCAAATTCGAGCCCTGGTTGCCGGGCATTACATCTTTATACCACTTGTTTTGGGGTGGGAGAGGGCACCATTTGTGGGTTCATGGGAGGGAACATTGTTGTGATGCTATGTAAATAGAATATCTTAGAATAGTTGTGTACAATTGAGTAGTCTACCGTACTCCTTATGTATGCCCTTTTGCTTTTTTATCGCGATTTTGCACTATGGGTTTTTATCCAAGTTTGAATGTTTGGCACTGTTCGTGGCATAAAAAAGGATTTTGAATCTTATGAACAATTATAACCATTCTTCTTGCTATAGTTTTAATGCAAAATTTTTAATATCGTCTCATGTGTTGTCATCAAATCAATCATGGATGCAAAAAATGGATCCAAACAGTAGTATTCCATGAACAACAACATTAACATAGAGACAAAACACAATTTTGGGACTCCTGACCTGTGCCTAATCTAGCAAAGAATGGATTGAGATTGAGAAGATTAAGTGCAAGGCCTAGTTATAATAAATGACCTTTTTATTCTTATGCTAAGGAGAACTCCCAACCTGTATCTAATACATAGAAAATTCGGAAGAAAAATTAACTTGTGTAACAGAGAATGAATTAAGATTGAGAAAGATTAAGTGCAATATATTTTTTGTTCTGCTCAGGAGATAAAACTCCAAGAACCAACTGTGAGAAACTCGATGTGTGTCAAATACTCAAATTCTTCATGCCATTCTTGATCTATCGTTGGATCTACTCCAAGTAGCAATTTTTCAAGAAGTTTGTAGGCTATAAATGCTGTGCTAATAATTTGTGCAATATGATGAACCAACTGCAGATGTTTGCTGAGTGAGCAAAGGCATGGCCTCTTGAGAGATAAGAGATTATATGCACCTAGTTTGAGAAGCCAAAAGCCACTGGTCGGAACTGTTCTGCAACACAATCCACTAACATGCATTGGCAACCTTTTCAAACACTGTTTTGATGTTGTGAAAGAATGCATAGATCCAGAAAATCATAATGACGCAACTGTACATGTGGAGTATGCCCTATTTGGTAAAGCTCGGTTCCTTCCATACATGCAAAAAATATTATGAGTATCTTCCAGAAACACTGAAGAAATAACAAAGCAACATAATTCTGTTGAACTGTGGCACTTTTCTTCTGTACCTTGTTAGGGTAAACACAAAGTGTTGCCTTCCTGTATACTTTCTTCATAGATGCTTCTGTAATAAGATCTATTAAGGAAACTGGCTGCCAACCATACTCTGGCCAAAACACCTGCAATAGTACAAATTCCATTCATAAAATCCTTATTACTAACAATATTGCAGCTTGCATATGACGTACATATTAGACTCTTTGTTGCAGCGGGCATGCAAAGGAACAATAGCTTCTATTATACCCTGATTTGCAAAATCAAAATCATCGTGCATAAACAAATAACTAATATTTTAAGCACATGCAAAAATAAACTTACCTTATTATAAAAAAAGAAGAGCATTCTTTAACTGAATCCAAAGCAGTAGGACCTTCCAAAATGCACAGACATAGTACAAAGAATGTTCATATAGCTTGAAAGAAGTAGCAAGAGGATTGAAACCTAGTTGCATAGATTTACAAAATCTGTCTAGAAATAAAGGCGCTAGTGTAGCTGCTTCTTGTAATGCTTCTTGTTGCTAGAGTAATACTCCCATAATCTCATCCGGTGAAAGAATCCTCAGCTTGTCATCCTCTTTAAATCCTGTCAAACATTCGTATTCTTCCTTGTCTAATCCCAGCCTTTTTATAGAGGCACCAGGCCCCTCATGTCCCGAGACCACATTCCCCTCATTTCCTTCTACTTGCTGCACCAATTCTGAAGACTTAGTTTTTGCCAAGAATCTAACCTGTGGTCTGGGCGAAACTCTTCTCAGGGTGGCCAAGCGGGGTGCCCTTCTGGGATGAGCTAATAAATTTAAAAACAAACGAACCTGGAGTTTGGAGTACTAACTGGAAACAACAGAAGAGCAAAGTACCAACGAATTTCAGAAGCAGGTCGAATGTAAGATTCAGAATGGAATTTTTCAGTGCTGGGATAAAAAATGGCATTCTAAGCGATTTGCCATGGGCTGCTTGGCTATGACGACGAAGCAGAGTGGCACCCAAACCCTAATACGTGAGAAACCGCTTGTTTCTTGCGTAATCTGAATCGTTGATTTGGCATAATCTCAGCCGTCTAATCTAGGGCGTGGTTCAAGACACACCCTATAACATTATAATATAAAGATGATTTGGCATAATCTCAGCCGTCTAATCTAGGGCGCGTGGTTCAAGACACACCCTTATATAATATATATATATATATATAAGATATATAGCTATGCCCCACCCTAACTTATTGACCCAATTGATGTGTGACTTTGTTTGATGGCTTTTAAAGCCTTAAAGACATTTGTTGAGGATGTTCTGGTCTTTCATCTTTCCTTTGTCTTTCATTTGCTTCCTAGCTGCTCTTTGCTTCTGAATTCTCTTATAACTGCCATTCACTCTTGTCCATTTGAATCTGTCACCTTCTGGTAGTTTGCGGATTTAACTTTGTCTTCTTACATTAATATCTTCATCAATACTTTCTTTTGCATACTCCTCATCTGACTGTTTTTCTAAGATATGTCCACCAAGTTTGTCTTGTCATCGCCACAGTTCTCGCTGTTAATCTTGCAAGCAACTGCCCTCCATAGCTTGCCATAGATTTTTGGACCTGCTCGCCATAGCTTGTCGGCAAAGATGTTGTTCTCTGATTATGTAGGTTAGAACTCGTCGGCAGTTGCAATTCAAACCTACTGTCAGCGAATCTCCATCGCTCCAGCTGCAACACCATAGCCGAAGCTCGCATTTTTGTAGTTTGATTGAGCGATGGAGCAACTAAGCGGATATGGCTTAGTTGTCGAGGAAGAAATCCTACGGTTTGCTTGCAATGGAAAAAATGGCGTAGCGAGGACGACCAAAATCATCTTGCAAAATGGGCGGCTGGGATTGTTGCCTTGGTGATACGAATATTCCAAGGCACCAACGAAGCAGGATTATATAAGTTTATACCTAATAATTAACCTTTTAGTTTTATGAACCCTATGGAACTGTAGGTTCTATAAAAGATAATAATTATGATGGTCCCTTTAAATTTTGAATCAATAGAAGAAGAGATTTTAACGTCATTCTCCATTTAATTGCTTTGTAGAAGCTTTGTTTAAAAAGTCACTACGTTGAAGTTTGGAAGACCTCTTGTCATGGTATCTCAAATTTAAGCATCATTATGCTCCTTTTATTTCCATTCCCTATTCATTCTTCAACTTGCCCCTTGCTACACACCATAGTCCTCTAGCCATTATTTCCATCCCTACACCCATACCATATTTTTATCCCGTGTTCACCATTTTGCCATAAATTCACTCCTTTAATACTTTTGTCGAGACCATTTTCTTATTTTCTCATGCATAACCTTTGGGACTATTCACCATCATTTTTTCTTTCCACCCCACAACCCTTGTTTTGTAAGTTCTCACCTTTGCGATTTTGTCCACTATTCATTTCAACAATGTTGCTATTTTCTATGATCCATCCTTTTGAAATTTTAGCTACTTACACCATCATTCCCATTGTCTTTTTACTTTCATTATTATTCTCCTTGCCATATTATTTTTTATCTCTATGCTTTTCTTACTATTTATACCCTTGTTGTTGCCATGCCGATTACAAAAAAATTGTCTCAAAAGATCGTGGAACCTTCAAATTATTCGATAAGCAAGTGCAAGCTCTTAATAGTTGGCTCTTTGCATTATTATATTTGCACTTGTATGCCTTGGAACTGGTGGCAATATTATCCACGGAGATTTTTTTATGGATCTACATGAGTCAAATATGGCTGAAATAATTAATATGGGCATGGTTGCTCTTAAACTTGCAAAGGTGCAAATTCTACCCATCAAAAATGTTAAAACATTTATGTCCCACCGAAAGTAACGCGTCTAGGTTTAGGTTATAGGAAGAATCGTGAGCTAAAAAATAGGCCACCATTTTTTGTGCCGACCGCATTCACGTATCACTGATTCGGCTATGGCTTAAACCCAATCCTTGTGTCTTTGCACGATACATATGCATGGACCCTCTTTGGTAAGCCCTGCTATAATGTGTCCAAGGTATACTCTTGTTTAAATACGCCTCATGTGCCATCCAAATCTAAGCTTCATTGGGGTCTTTCAGATGACACTGAATTTAGGTTGTTCAAAAATATCTGGCTTTCCTACTTACTGCCCAAAATCTCTTATTTTGCATGGTTAATTGCCAATAAGAGTGTGCCATGTCTGGAAACCATCTCCAGGCACTCAAACCCTGCAACAAATCCAGTAAATCCCTACTGCCCTCTTGGATGCAGCTATGTTGAATCTATGGAGTATATCTTTGGCTGTGCTAAGCTTACTTCATTTTGGAGATGGTTTGAAGATACTTTTGATATAAACTGTCCTGCTACTCTGCTTGAATTTATGATGAATGCATTGTGGTGATCCTAAACTGCATATATAATTAAATCCGACTTGTTTGGAGCTGTACAGACGGAGAAATTTGATGCATAAGTTCGCAAATAACCCTACTGAAACAAAAATTCGTTCGTGAGGTTTCCTACTGATTCCTTAATTCAAAGATAAACTCGAATTTAGGGATAAGATTCCACCGTATGTTTTTCGATTGCCAAGGTTATTTTATTCTAAAGGTTTAGATTATTCGATTGCCAAGGCCAAGGTCTAACTTTAGGAATTTGAATTGAGTTGTTATTGTGCATTGTTGACAATTCAGCTGGTGCATTACCCATGTTTTTATTTTTTTCCTTTTTTTTTTGTTCTTGAACAACTCATATATCCAATTTAGATTATATGAAGGGTCAATGAACAGTGTTTGGCCAGTGCGGCTAAATAGTGTCTATTGTACATAATTGATCAAATTTTTGTGTCGAGTGGTGACCTACAAGCAAGTTTTTTGTATTGTGTGTGCCGAGTGGTGATCGTAAGTATTGAGATTGCATAGACTCTTTTCTTCATTATGTTATTGTCTAAATTTGCTTAGACTTTATAGAACTACTAGGGATGTTTTGGAAAGTTCTCAAAAATTGGTATTTACATAAATTCAAAGCCAATTTGGTAACAAATAAGTCCAAACTTCTAACAAATAAGATACATTTGAATTAGAGCAATTGGTAAAGTGCTAGCATATGTTTCAAATGCAATATTGAAAATACCTCTATAAAAATTGAAGCACACAACGCAATAAATTTTTAGAAACGTGGCCTAGCCCATTGCCATCTTCTCGTGATTATTGAACTAGAATAGCCGTCATGAAGGTGTAATTAGAGACAAGTAGTTAACTAGTGAAATTGATAAATCTAGTTAAGTAGGTGCACTTTAGCTATGAATAAAGGGAAATTTGCCAACAAAAGAATTTCCAAAGCATTTCAACTTTGCATTTTAGCCAAGTGGAAAGATAATCAAAGGTCCTTATTTTACCAAATTTCGCCAAAAAAAAAAAAAAAAGAGCATGAAGTCTTATTTTCTATAGGTTTAGCCAACATTTATATGCCCTTAAAAATATCTAGGCCCTTAAAATTTACCACGAAATGGACCAATCGCCCGATCTGAGATCCAATCGTTCCACATCAAAGCTTCATTGCACTCCTTCGAAAAAGCACCGCAGAGAACAATGCGGTCGAGATCATTGTTAAGCAATACATGGTCGATTAAAGATGTTAAAAATCTACAACAAGATTCAAACAACAAAAGAAAAGAACAAAAGCGCTTCTTTGGAAAGATTGGGGCATACCACATCAGAATCTCAAATGGAGAAACAACGCCCAAAACTTAGCATAACAATGAAATATTTGCTAGCATAGCTTGTCCAAATTTTATGCTATTATCGACCACGTATTGACTTGGTAGCCATACATACCGAAGCTTCCTTCAAAGAATGATTCTCTGAGCTTATTAGCCCATATGCTAATAGGCGATCATGTATCGATTACCACATTATGACATCGGCACATAAGGAATTAGTATTGCAAACACCTTAGCTTTAGAACTTAACCGTGAGATGTGTTTTGCTTACGGGCCATCACATCTATGGTCTTAAAATTTCTAGGCTATTCATTGTGGTGGGTCAATGCCTCTAAAATAACTTGGCGTTTAATTCCTTAACCCGATTGATCAATCTACATATATAGAGCATGGTGCTTAAAGCTCAACATTCTCACGTCAAATGGCATGATTCATTATTATAATGAACTTCTAAATGACCTAAAACTAATCGGCATCACATGCGGTTAGGATATCCACCTTCAGCAGACACCGACCATCATAATGAATGTACACTTAAGTCCGGTGAGGCAAAGGGCAACCGAGAAAAACCAATTAAAACAACTAAGAATTGGAAGACAGAGCCACATTTGACTTGCATCATCTAGATGTATCGAAAACCATATGGACACATATTCAGGGAAAGATTAAGCGAACGTGCAATGAGTTGGTCCGAATACACGGGCAACACAAGTTCTTTCAAGCGATAGTTAGCGGATCATCAACTCGATACTACGCCAAACACGGATTTGGTGGTCACGAATCGCATCCAATTCAGAACTTAGTGAGCGGGGAAAATGTAAAACCACATTAATAAATCCTATGAAACATCTATTCTCATACTCATGCGGTTTAACAATCAAACACACTTTAATGCATTTTACCATCATCAATCAAACCCATTTACCTAGCCCTCTTCAACACCGCAAAAAAAAAATGGAATAAGCTTGCCAAATCGAAAGCTTTAACCCTACTTCCAATTAAGAGGAACAACTATCATATCACCATACCTTAGATATTCAAAGCTACCTTCTCGTTGCTTTCCTTGGTTCCCAGAGGTTAAGACAGAGTCTCGCAAAGAGCACAATCACTATTACTACATTGTCTAGGCCAAATAAAACGACAAAAAGAGAAACAATCACTATTACCACATTATCTAGGCCAAGCAAAGCGGCGACAAAAGAGGGAAAAGAAGGACGATGCGTGACATTTCTTCTCCGAATTCCAAGAGACATTACATGAAAGATTAATTCTCAAACAAACGCCTATTAAACATCTCGACAAGGTTTGACAATCAAGCGACTTTTTAAAGCATTTTATCAATCAAACCCATTTACCCTAGCCCTCTTCAACACCACCCAAAAAAAAAAACACGAGATAGAGCAACAATGGGACTTAGGTAAATTAAGAACTATCACAACCCATACAAAATAGAAGATCCAAAGGAAATTGACCTCGAGCGTAAAAGCCGCTTCGCGCACCAAAGTAAAGGCTAGATCTGACACCAAATTGAAGCGTGAAATAGAAACAAATCTTTGTAAAATGAGATCCAATGAGAAATCCAAACACCGCATTACATTTGCAAATGGAATCAACAAATACATTTCGCGACCTCGTAGGCGATTTTTAGCGTCGGACAAAAGTTAATAAAAGTCTTACGCCGCCCGGAATCATCTTGACCACTTCCATTTCGAGCATTCGCCATTGTGCTTAGCATACCTCTGCGGATTGATATAAAGCTAAGTCGGACCTCTAACCAACTCAACAAAAAGAATTCGAAGTATTTTGACCTTAACTCTTCCACACCGGTGAGAGCCTTGATGTGTATCGCGTACTTCTTCTCGAGCTAGTATCAAAAGCGGCAAAATAGATAGCTTTTAGAAGGACCAGCGCTCGACGGGCGATAAAAAGATCGTAGGACTGGAAAAGCGGTCTCTATGCTTGAGAGGCATTGGGAAAATAAAATATGTTCTCGGGTCTTGCGGTCTACATAGTGCATATAGCCCGGAAATCTGAGACATTCTACGTAAACCTACAAAGGAAAACCATTTTAGAAGGGAAAACCCTTACCGTCAAGAATAGCATAAAGTTCAGCTCGACATCGAGAAATTCAGTCTTTGTAGCCGACCAAACCATGTCTTTGTGGTCGAATCAATCAATCAACCGCCATAAGCTCCAAAGATATTTGGGCTCATGGAACTCGCATCCAGGCCGCCGTTTATAGCATTGAGGCCGACGAGTAAGAAGAGCACCGGGCTTTGCTTATAGACATAACCTATGGTAGATCTCCGCTTCCAAAAACTCCTTAGAATGAATGAAATGGTACCGGTATTTAGAGACGAGAAAATCGAGCCACATCTCCGACGTCGTCCAATCTTAGTAGCACTTTTCAAAGAACCTCCTCTGGCAAACATGTCAAGGTTGCTTCCATTTTGCAACACCGTCGAGCTCATCACCCAAAACAAAGCAAATCATGAAAGGCGAGTAAATAACCGCCATGCTCTTGGAAGCCGGGAGGAAAATGCTTGGAAGAAGAAGAAGGGTCGAGCCGCGCCATAGCCACGCCCGGAAGGAATGGGGCTGGATGACCGAGAGTTTACAGTGCCACCGGTTGGAGCGATCCACCAAAGATATGCTAGGCATATGCCGACATATACTTGAATATGCCCACAAACCCACATAAACGAGGGTTTGCCCCCCTAGGGGCAACCCAAAAAGAGATTAACTAGAATTTGTCCAGATCGGCTATGGCAGTACAGTTCAAGACGGGTTCATTATGGAGCAACAGTCACCATTATCAGAGCACATCACAACAAGCTTTCACAAAATTTGGCATGCGACAGTTGCTAGCTTTTCATTAATCCCTTGCCCCAAGCCCGCCATACTACTAGTTCTATTCTTTTTAGTGCCTTGCATTGGATGGTGTTTTTTATTACCTTCGGAACATGGAGAAACTTCAGATGTAAAAATGATCTTATAACGCTACTGCCTCTATTGTGGTGTTTTCTATTTGATAGATACAAGAGATCGCAATTAATCTGAAGAGCTTCTTATGACATGTTTGAGCAAGCTTCTGCCTTTGCAACCCCCCTAATATTTTAGTGTTTTATGCAAGCTACATCAGTGTATTGAGAAGGCATCGTATAATAGATAGATAGATAACATTTTTTACGTCCACAGAGACCCTTGGGCCATGGGACAGTACAGAGCAAAGGGTCGAAGCCCAAATAGAGACTGGGGGACTTAGCTCCATCATAGAACCACGAAACATACAAGTTTAAAATTTGTTTAAAAAAGCAGAACCCACCTAACGTGGAAAGGAACCTGAGAATACCCAAGCCAGGGGATTGCAAGCCATTGATCAAGAACAATTGCTAAGCATCCGCGATATACTGCCCATTTCTTCTGGAGCCTGGACTCTCGAACCTTGTAGTTCATCTTGCCAACGAGCTAGTTGGATTTGTGAGAGGTTCTCTTGTACCGAGAAGTGACTTCCCTTAAGGTGACTGCCATGCTGCAAAACATGCCTATTCCTAGAACTCCAAAAAATGCACTAGAAGATGATGTGTCCTGTCAGGTCGGTGCGCGCCCGCTCTTTGCGCTGAAAAAGATCCTGGGCTTTGGATATGCATAGTATCTGAGGAAAATCGTGTAGCTGCCTCCATATTTGAACATGAACTTGCATCCACAACCCCTACGAGACGCAACTTCAAGTGCCGAGCCTGCTCAGGCTGATCCAAACCCACATTCTGTGTCTGTTCTAAGGCTTTGGCTTCTGGCCTTTGTGGTCTGGAGTTGCATCCTGTATATCTACGTCTAAATCTGTATAAAGTAGTGGCTAAGTGACTGCGTCAGCGTGGACCATGGCATCTACTCAGAAGTTGCTTGGAGACATCTTTGGCTCAATTTGCACCATGGCATCGACTCTGAACATGTCTGCAGAGGTGGTCGGTGGCTGGGGGAAAGTTCAAAGAGGTAACATTCCCATCATTTTCAAAATGTTACAAGACATGCGGGTGCTACAGCAAATGGCTACATAGCTTGCCTTGTAAAATGTAGATGCTATTTGCTCAAGTGTATGTTGTTGCAGCATAGATCTGTTGTTAGTTATTGCTAAGAGATAGATCGAATGTTATGCCATTGTTTTTGCTATATTCGCGTGAAAATATTTTTACCCCGGTTATTGTGATTCCATCGCAAGATATTCCCTCCCGCAGAATCACCGGACCCTCAGGGAGCGGGATCCGTTCGAGGAGGCCATATTCGCACGACAACGTCGGGTGTACCTTCGATGGATCCCGGCCATCCGTGCGTAGGGTCCATCCTGGCCGTCCATTTTATACCTTTCGACGGAATCACGTCTGCCAAATACCGCGGGATGGAATCACCGCTCTGTTATTCCATGCGACGGAATCACCATCCAGAATATTCGAGTAAAAATTCAAATTTTTTACGTCCTATTCTTTATTCTTGTGGGAGTGTTTTGGCTAAGTGCGGCTATGGCGCTTGCTCTGGCGATGGCGATTGAGCAGGCTATCTTCCTTCTTTTCTTGTTCTTGTTGATTTAAATCCGGCATGGTTTCAAAGTAGGTTTATGCGGTTTTTAAATAGCGAAGTTTTTGTTGTTGTCTTTCTTTACGAAATGCGTTGTCGCTGTTCTGAGGGCGGACCTTTGAACTCCCTGTTATTCCATGCATCTTCAACATTCTTGACATTTTAAGAGACTCATTTCGGCAGAAAGATTCACATCAACATCTTGGCATTCTTTCATCTTTCTTGGCATAGTCCCTATTCGGCCATAGCCCATATTTCGCATTAATCCGGCAAAAGGCGGGTTCTGCAAAATCCGGCATGGCTTCGGCGGCGAGGTTTATATCACGTTTTTAAGCTTTTGGTTCTGTTCGGTAGCTTTTGGTTACATTCGGTTGGGGGATCTTCCTTTTTTCTTGTTTTCTTGTGCGCATCCGGCAATATAGATATGGTTAGGTGGCGTTCTTCCTTCTCTTTCGCTTCAAGATTTTTACGTTGGAGATTTTTTTATGTTATGAGTATGAGAGGCTCGAATCTTCAAGTTGAAGCGGTACTATGGCGATGTGTTTCTCCGGTATCATGGAAGCTAAGGTTTTGGTATGTGTAGTGGGATGGCATCGAAGTCACCGTGGGAGATTCCCTCAAGTTTGTAAGGGGAAAAAGATAAAATGAAAGATAGGCATCGGGCCCGATGGGCGTAAAACAAGACTCTCAAAGCTTTTTGCACGTGCATCATGGGCATATAGGAGGCCAAAAACCGGTGGTCGCTTAAAAAGCCGCAATCAAGTCATTCATCCTTTCCATGCCATACAGTAGGAGGTGCTATCACATGAATTGCTTGAGAAAGTATTGGCACCTGCAGCATTGTTTTCCATGCTTTTGTTGTTAATTCCTCAGCTACTGGTTCATACTGCACAAATCCGTATTTGAATTTCTGTTTGTGTTGAATCTAGAGAAATGGGTTTCTATTCCTTTTTGCACGCTTTTTGTTCTTGCTTTAAAAACGGCATGTTTGTTGTTTCTTCTTGTTTGAAGCAGCCCATGGCATTCATCGATAATGGCAAGGGGTTCAAATCCCCAACCGTAAAATGTTAAGGCAATGCAAGGGTCCAAATCCCCAACCGTAAATGTTTGGCAGAGCATAATAATGGACATGCACACACAAAATGAAGTAGCCTAGCTTGTGTATTTCCAATGGTTCAGTGTTAATTTCATTCATGATCTTCAAGTAAAGCTCGCTAATCCAGGAGGAGGATTCCATCCCGGGTGGAATCACGGAGGAGTGATTCAGGCGTAATCGCAGAAGGGTGTGATTCCATCCGGCGGAATAGCAATGTTGTGATTAAATGCCCGGGGATACGTAAGTGGTGATTCCATCTCACGGAATCGACGCTCGTGATTCCATCCGGGCGGAATAGCATGGTTGTGATTCCGCCCCGCGGAATAACACGATTGTGATTCCGCCTCGTATGAATAAATAATATCTGATTTGCCAGGATTGGCGTCCGGTGGAATACATGAGCGGTGATTCCATCTCGAAGAATCGCAATTTGGTGATTCCATCTGGCGGAATAGCAAAGTTGTGTTTCCGCCGGAAGGTATAAATGACCGGCGACCACCGTCAGTCACGGATAACGGAGGCTCGCATTACGGATAATGGGGGTCTCCTACCGGTGATTCAGCGGGATGGAATTTTTTGCGATGGAATCACAATAACCGGGGTAAAAATATTTTGTTCCGCTATATTCTAGTTTATATGCATACAGATATTGTACATTGTAGAGCGCTGATAGGTGTGGATATGGTCTTGTGCTTTGAATAGGGTAGAGATCATGGAGTCTAGGTCATTCTTTTATTGCTGCCTATGTAGATAAGATAGTGGTTTTGTTTAGATTGTGCCTTGTGCTTTACAGAGGCTAGATATATTGGACTAGGATAAGTTTTAGGCTGCACGCCTTTATTTGAAAAGTTTTGCTCTATATATGTAACAAGCAAGGATAGTTATGTCGTATCTTGGTTCTATGCATTTATGGCCTTCAAAAGAAAGGTTTACGGTCTATTATGATGGAAAGGTGTTGGCCTTTGAAAATTATTGATAATGAATCATTTCAAGATCCATTGCTTTGTATACATATGCTGCTGGAATTTGTATAAAAAATAGAATGTGAAGTAAATGTGTCAAAGCGTCAGTAAGTAAATGCGGACATTACTGTGAGGCAAGACGTTCTTGATATTCTTCAAAAGAAAAATGGCTACGTGGTGCGATCTCATTAGCAGTCGAGGCAGAATTTAAAGTAAGTTGTCTTTACGTTAAAGTAAGTTATCTCTAGTAACCGTTTGCACGGCGTTCACACATAAATAGGGCAAAAACAATTTACAAAGAAGCAATCCTTAAGTGCAATCATTCAATCAAATAATCTGATGCTAATTGTACCCTAGTTGTCCAAAATGACATTTGTTTAATGATCACATGGATTGACTTTCTCTACATAGGAAACAAATTGTGCAAAAGACCACGAACATATGCCAGGCGTTTTCGCGTTAATGTCCTGGCTCGTATGTTTACTTAGCCTTTAGTTCATATCCTGGCTCGTGTTTTTACTTAGCCTTTAGTCCATATCCTGGCAGATCTTTTTTCCTTGCAATTACTAATGCAATATACTTACCATACTGTCGATGACCATTATCATCTCTCACAGCCTGGTCAGTTGAATATGCTTAATAAAAAGCATGCTTCATATAATAGATAAAGCATAACCAAAAATTCAAGAAGAGAGATCTACCAATGTTTGTGCCCAAGAAACAGCATGCATGTCTCCAACAAAGAGGATACACCCCCACAAAAACATTTTAAGTAAGTAGATAATTTCCAATGTATAAGTTTCTATGTGCTCGATATGTCGTCCATATGTCTTATGTACTTTTTAAGATAGATGAACAAAAAAAGCAAGGAACGTAAGCTTAGAGTTAAGAGAATATCTAGATTCATATTCACAAATACGTCCAAAATTTGGATTCGTCTTTACGAGAACATCTTGCATCACAGCCATTAAGGCTTTAAAAGCCATCAAACAAAGTCAGACATCAATGGGTCAATAAGTTATGGTGGGGCATCAAACAAAGTCGGACATCAATTGGGTCAATAAGTATAAGGGCCCCGGGCTTCTTTCCAGAAGGTCAAGTAGGCCTCCGCAGCCAAGGGGGCCTTTGGCATAACAGAAAGATTTCTTACCTGTTGTTCTGGGATGCAGAATCGAAGGTAAAACCAGCAAAATCAAAGGTAAAACAAGTGGAATCGTGGGTAAAATAAGTAGAAACATGGGTAAAACTGCAGCAATCAAAGAAAATCAGACGCCGTTCTTCCACTCGATTTTTAGCTTTAGAAACTATGATGCCTGTCACAATCTCATTGGACTAGGGACAAAAACGGAAGTAAGTAAGAAGTCTTTCCATTATGGTGGGGCATAGATACCATGGGACATAGCTATATCCCTAAATCAGCAATGGACATATAGTTAGGTCATGTCCATAAATAGCATGGGACATAGTTAAGTCCCCACGTCCACATGGTTGCGTGGTTCAATGGTTGGATCCCTATGATAGCGTGGGACCTGCGATAGTTTGGAACATAGTTGCCACCCTAAGATAGTTGTGTCGGGTTCGGTTGCATCCCTAAGCTAGCCATGGACCAGGGGGACATTATGTGGATAAGTATAATAGAAGTGGATGGAGAGAACGAAAGGCTTTGAGTGGACGAAGAGATGTTCTTTATTCTTAGAGAAAACAAGGCTATAAAGGAACAGATGGCGATCTTCTTAAGATTACAGCCCATTTTATATCCAGCAATAGTCCTCTTGATGGTCACCTGAATTCTAACATCAGGGCCGAGGAATTTTCTTGGATGTTTTAGCTTGAACGATCAAGGAGAAGCGCCGAAATATCGGTATCTCTTCCTTTATGTAAGAGAAAGGCCAAAAGCATGCCATTAAAATCCCTTTTTTTCGAACTGCTTCCTTCGCCAGGCTTTGGTGGTATTTAGGGCAATCTCACATGTCCTCGGAAAAAAATCGGACGTCAACCCGTTATGATTTGGCCAGTAAACCGCTTTCCAAAGTTTAGATAAGCGGCCCTGACAGTAAACCGCCATAATTTTAGCTCATAATGAATACCTACAAATTTACATGTGAGGCGTCTCTTACCAGGCGAAATGGCCTGCTCTTGGCCTTTACCTATTACATTATCACTAATCTGTTATCTTTATTATCGCTATTATAGGCTACTGAGATAGAAGCAATATGTTCTATGTCGATGATGAAGGGGGATAAACACCCACGAGCCCATTACCTCGGATAAACCGGGCGATAAGAGGCGAACAGAGCTTATCCCCGAGGTAATGGGCTGCAGGGTGCTTTTATCCCCTTTAACCATTTCAGGCAAAATTGCCTCATCCATTCCGGATTATCGAGGTGGGCTAAAGTGCCAGATGGGTTATGAGGGTTTGGGAGGGGTCGCGGCAAACGACATCCATTCAAGGCTCGGGCTGTCCGGATCGGTTATCATAGGTTCGGGATGCAATGTGGAAGTTCTGCTGCCCTGTCAAAGCAATTTGTGCTGTTGTTGTGCCTCGCAAGTTTTGATTGTTCGGTATGCCCTATCTGCAGGCATGAATCAATGGCGGGAATGCTTGGATCCAAACGTTCACTACATAGTTCTTGGTGACCGCATATGGCTTTTAGGCAAAGCAATAATTATTGCTATCCGTGTGGGCTATAAAGGTGCCATCTGAGCATGCACTTGGATCCATGAATCCGGATTCTTTGCACTATGGAGCCTTTGATCGGTCATGGGTATTACGAGGGTGTGTGCGGCGTGGCCAGGAGACCCTTCCTTTCTCGCATGTGTGGGCAACTACTTAATTACACAAATGCGCCACAAGGTCTTGCAAAAAAGGGCTCAATATCCCGGAGGGGCATATTTCACCTGTGGGCTAACTTACACCTTGGAATCCAATTTTGGGGTTTTACCAACAAAACCCGAAACACGAGCCTTGTAAAGGCCATGACAATTCCTTCCACATACACAAGCCGCCTTGGTTCTAGCATAAGCTCCGCGCTTGGCATGTCCCCATGTGCGGTGCTATTAGAAACGATCGTTGGGCTCGGTTGATTCTGGGGCGAGGACTATAGCAATAAACAAAACCGCCCTTCTCGGATATTTTTCACATATGTCTCTTCTCCGGGCGGTACGGCCTATGGCGTGGAGAGAAATAACAATAAGCTAGTAATGGCTAGTTTGAAGAATTCTATTGTAGAATTTGCAGCCATTGAAGCACCCATTGAAGGAGGATAACCCTCCTCTTGAGATGATTATGGCAAATAACCCTCGACCCGGCAGTCGAGAGGGTTAATTCGCCATAATCATCGAGAGGAGGGTTGCTTATAAACATCCGGGTGGAGGGATTATCACCATCGATTTGATAATCTCCTCAATCTCGGCCGTGGACTTGATAATCACTCAGGAGCAATGGATTATCGAGATAACCTCTCACGCCAAGATGCCGATTTAAGGGTGGAGATTGTTGCGATCAAGATAATCCCGACACGGATGTTTTAACGAATCCGCCCCCCTCTGTGCCGATTTAGTACGTGAAAAAAAATACCAAAAATCTTGTGTAGTTTGTCTTATCCGGGCGATGCAAAGAGAGGAGGGGCGGATTAGTTCAATGGAGGGGGCGGATACTGGTATGAATCTTCAGTAGGATGAAACGAGAGGGGGGCCGGATTCTTCAACTGTCCCCTAGTAATTTGGGGTTATAATGGAAAGGAGCTTCCAAAAATTGGTGGATCCTAGGCTCGGTGATACGCCATCTTTGCGGGTACCTTCCATGTTTGTGGAATAGAGTTGGACACAAATAAGACGCTTTGTTTTGGTCTAAATGATGACCATCGGTGGACGCGAAATTTCTGCATTATATTTTTCGTCTCATGGTGGAAGGAACCATACATGTGGTCTTAGGTATGATAACCATGAAGCGGTATGTTGGGAAGTGATGCCCAAAAGGTCAGCTCCGGGCTCCCAAAGGGGTTCCCTTTTCATTCATCTCTAAATTGATTGGTATACTTGTGGTGTGAGAAGAGACAATGAATCTCAAATTATATCTTTGGGGAGTTTATCTTGGTTCTATTAGTAACTTCATTTGCAAGCAAAGGACTTTGTCAAACAAAGTGTGCAATGATTTGAATATTACGCTCTGGTAAGTGCCCTACCTCATTTCGACAAGATATGCCTACAATGCTCCGGTGTGTGGTGTGGCCGGTACATTGCAATCGTCTCCTTGTAGTGCCACCCGGTGTGTATTGGTACATTGCAATCGTCTCCTTGTAGTGCCACGGTGATACAACATGTATATAAAATCTCCATTTCCTATTCCATCACCTTCACTTTCTCCATATTCACCATCTCCACGCCCGTAAATTGCATACTTACATTATAATAGTGGCTGCCTTGGGAGGCATACTTGTCTTAGCCTTTATTGCATCTAGTGCATGGTGCATGATTTCTAGAAGAAAGACACCTCAGAAAATCGAGATAAGATTCAAGAGTTTAGCGGTTCAACTATCCGAGGAAGCAACATCTAATTATGAAGATAGCATGTTGATTGGCATTGGAGCATCCCCGCCTTGTATATAAGGGAAAGCTAAAAGATGGGCGGCTTGTTGCTTGTTAAAAGCCCAAAGATCTAAAGAGGTCGGGTTACATTTGATCAAGAATTAGATTTACTAAAAGCCCTTAATCACGCTTTGTCTGGTCAATCTTGTTGGCTCTGTAAGCAACAAAAGATCCTTGTTTTTGAGTTTATGGAAAATGGCTCCTTGTTTGATTGTCTCTTTGCAAAAAGAGTGTTCAACTACTTTGGAGTACAAGGATAAGAATAGCAGCCCAAATATCAAGAGGTCTAGAATATTTGCACACTTACGCTTGTCCGACAATTATACGAGAGATGTGAAGTCAGCTAATGTATTGTTGGATAAAGATTGGAATGCCCATGTGGCTGACTTTGGCATATCTCTTGTTGGGCCCGCGGGGAGACACACACCTAAGCAACATTCGTGCAAAGAGGGAACACAGGGCTATGTAGATCCGTAGTATGCTACTACACACGGCTCCCACAACCAAGAGCGACATTTATAGTTTTGGAATGGTAATCCTAGAGTTGCTTACGGGGAAAAAAGAGCCGGAGGTGATGAACCTAGTCTTCTTGCATGGATTACTAGAATCATGGAGTTAGGGGACATTGCCAAGATTTTGGATCCAAAGACTTGCATTGCCGGTGACATATCTCCATTAGTTGAAGTGTTAGAATTGGCTCTACAATGTGTCACACCACAACCCAAGGAGCGTCCCTCTATGGTGTCTATTTCAATCACTTTGGAAAGGTGTCTGCAAGCCTTAGATGTGAATGATAACATGACATTCGATTCAACTTCGGTACCACAATCTTTAATGCTTGATCCAAGGTAGAAATGAAAAAGGGAAAGAAGACATGTGCCCCTCAAAGAAACATCCTCTCTCTTTCTAGCAATGAAGATGCTAAAGATCCATGGTGATTGGTACTACAACTACTTAAATATCATTATTTTCCTTCACTTAATTGATCATGCATATGCTAACTATATATATATATTCTATATTGTATACTTACATATTGTGTGTTATGGGAGATTTTATTTTTTTGTTTTAAAAAAAAAATTTCAAAAACGTGGGCAAGTTCATGAATAACATATAACACTATTAAATAACGCACAATAACACGCCAAAAAGATATCTTCAAGTTTCTTTTTCGATGCAAAGTGCGACCACGTTTTTGCAGCAGATTGATATACTTGTGGTGTGAGAAGAGACATGAATCTCAAATTACATGATGGGGAGTTTATCTTGGTTCTATTAGCAACTTCATCGCAAGCCAAGGACTTTGCCAAACACAGTGCAATGATGACGAATATTACATTCCTAGTAAATGCCCTACCTCAACTGTAAAGATATGCCTAGAATGCTCTAAATGTGTGGCATGTTGATTGGCATTACAACATCCTACCTTGTATATAAGGGAAAGATGGGTGACTTGTTGCTATTAAAGTGTCCAAAGATTTAGAGAGGTCAGTTACATTTGATCAATAATTAAATTTACTAAAGGCCCTTTATCACGCTTCTCTAGCCAATCTTGTTTGCTATTGTACGCAATAAAAGATTCTTCTTTGAGTTTATGGACAATGGCTCCTTGTTTGATTGTCTTTTTGCAAAGAAGAGTGTTCAACTATACTAGAGGGTAAGGCTACGAATAGCAGTCCAAATATCAAGAGGTCTAGAATATTTGCATACTTAAGCTTGTCCGACAATTATACATAGAGATGTGAAAGCCAATATATTGTTAGATGAAGGTTGGAATGCTCATGTGGCTGACTTTGGTATATTTCTTGCTGGGCCTGAAGTCCTAAGCAATTCTTGTGTAGTAAGAACACCGAGCTATATTGATCCGGAGTATGCTATTACACTTCAGCTTACAACCAAGAGCGACATTTATAGTTTTGGAATGGTACTCCTAGAATTGCTTACCGAAAGAAGAGCATTTTTTAGAGGTGATGAACCTAGTCTTCTTGCATGGATTACTAGAGTCGTGGAGTTAGAAGACATTGCTAGTTTTTTGGATCCAACACTTGCATTGGCAGCTGACATATCTCCATTAGTTGAAGTGTTAGAATTGGGTCTAAAATGTGTCACACCACGAGCAAATGAGCGTCCCTCTATGGTTTCTATTTATAAGGGTATTTTGGTAATTACACAAAATCATAGGGGTATTTTGGTAGTTTTCCCTTAAAAAAATGTAAAGAGCATCTAGTGTTCTGTAAATTCCTGAATGGTCTAGTATGTAGGCCTTATAGTTTTGAAATTTTGAATGAATGGTCTGGTCTGCAAACGTATTAATTTCATACATATTTGAGCATCTTAGTATATGTACTCACTCTACTTCTTCTGATGCATCTTCCTCTATTTCTTCTAGAGAAATGAAACTCACCTTTTTTAAGCGAATTACTGGCCATGCAACAAAGGTTTCGATGCTTTCTCCGACTGTGTCTCAATCAGGATGCCTTCTGGGTAATCCTTCGTCATTGAAATGGCAACTGGTAACTAGGATCTTCACATGATCATTTCCCAGGGGAACTCCATGGCATACTGCTTCCGGATCGACTAATTCTATCTTGCAATTTCCCATCCTCCTCTTCAAATTTGTCGTCAGCATGGAACATTCCTCTCCAATGCTGTTCAATCTCGTAAGATTATGGGATTAAATTGCAGCTTGCGATCGAGAAGAGTAGATGAACTTACATGAATGTGCTCGACATCGCTCAGGCGCAGGCTTCTTCCCAGTTCTGCCAAGTTCTTCCCAGTTCTTTTGAGTTCTTTGAATGGCAAGAAAAGTTGATGGCAAGATTAGGTGGCAGTTTCAAATTATCCGTTAATTGTATTGTTTTTTTAGCGGCTGAGTGAAATCTACTTTTGGACTTCATGATACTAAATGGCCGTTGAACCATTAGCTAGGGCCGGGTACAATCGTGTGCCATCCATTAGGCACAATCGTAAGATTTCGGACCGTCGATTTGAAGTCGATACGCGAAATCTAAATAATTGCTCGCATCTATTGGACTGTCGATCTAAAATCGATTCGAATGAAACCCGTCGATCCAAAGTCAAATCGGCTAACCATTCCGACCGTCGATTGCTTGTAAAAATCTATATAAGTTTTTGAATTTTATTTCTTGCTTTTTTATTGCAGACTTGCTCCGAGGTGCTCAAGAACTCAAAAACTCTGAGGCACTCAAGAACTCAAGAACTCTGAGGCGCTCAAGATCGTCTCAAAAATGCCATCCAAAGGTCAGGCTGCTCCGAACTCTGGCCGAGCCACGAGAGAAGTTGCTCAAGGTCAGTATTGTTCATCATTCTATGTGGCATTCGTTCATTGTTCGATTATTTGTTCAGTGTTTAGGATTCTGTTCATTGGTCTGTTCATTGTGCAGTGTTTGTTCTGTATTTTCTGTCAATAAATCTTCTACTTGGCTGTTCATACTCCTGTCTATCATTTCTCCTGCTCATAACCCTGTCTGTCATACTGTCTTGTCTATAATTTGTCTGGCAATGAATAAATTAATCTGCTCATTTTTAATTAGCCTGCCTTTGAGTGATTGTTCGGGCTTTCTTTTTTTGTCCTAACTGTGATTAGTCTGTTTGTAATTGGAGATTGTATGCCATTCTTTCTAGTTTAGTCTGGCTAGGATAGTTGATCACACAAAATCACGCTAAGCGTGTATTGCACCCTCGTTTGCGGGGAATAAGTAATTGCTACACCTCCTCCTAAGAAAGCAAGAGGCTCGGAAGATAGTCCAACGACCTCAAGCTCACAGAAGAAGGGAAAGCCTAACGAGGATGCAGTATCCTATGCATTGTCGATGGATGATAGCGGATCCATTATCAGAGCAGACACAGATCCTCGATGCCCCGAGGAGAAGATGGATGACAGTGCGGAGTGGTATGTTGACGTAGGCAAAACAAATGGTAAGGTGGATCTTGTATTACACTCCAGGAAGAAAGAGACCGGTCTTATGAAGGAACAAGGTATTCTTATCACTTGTGAGGAGCAGGATGACATATATTGTCAACTTCTAGTGGAGGTTGTGAAGAACCACAAGAAAGATCTCGTCAGATTTACACATGCTGTGGCAACAAATTTTTTCAAAGATGGTCTGATGAGGAAGGATGTGAGTGCTGAGTCATGTTTCAAATATGGATGGCCTCAAATACTGCTCTCACTCCAGTGTCTATAAGTGAAGGGGTGTCTGCAGTGAAGAGAGCTTTACGAGGACTTTCTCCAAGTTACTACCTGGAAGACTTGAAGCATCAAAAGGATATCAGGGATGTTCGAAGATTGCTGGACTTAGGAAAGGACATCCCAGCTGCAACAGTTGATGGCATGCTGGCAAAAAATGAGTCCAAAAAAATTGCAGCTGGAGGCAATGAGTAGGTTAGTCAAGTATGCAAACAATTACCCACTTGGCCAATCTTTTACACATCCCTTCCATGTCGACTGTCTGGTGAGATCATATAAGTCAACATTTATTAGCAAGAGGTATGACCCTGAGCATGCAAGAGAAATCTTGAGGGCGATGGTGAGGAATCCAGGCCAAGTTCCCATGCCAGCAGACATGCTTCCTTGGGATAGAAAAAAGGATGCTCCACTCCAGTGGACAACGCTAGGGGAGCTTAGAGTGGAGAACCCAAATGTATGTTTCCTTATTATTGACAGACAGCATTCTATTGAAGCACAATGATCCCTATCCAACTAGTCTAAGCAAACAGGACAAACCATGTATCTGCTTCATTACAACCATAGGAGGTGTCAGTTTCTAAGCCCCCATACCCTGCAGAGACCTCGCAGAGATTAGTCCAACATTAAATGAAATGGGCTTAAGACTTCCTTTATAAAAGGTTAGTATATTAGGTGGCATTTAGATATATCAAGTAGGGATAATAGCAATGGACTAGGTGGGGCATGTATTCATCTTTGTCAAATCGCGCCCAGCGCGAATTGGAATGACATTAGGTATGAATGAATACAACTAAGCCAATGAAGATAATGCATTTTAGGCATGCCCGGCTTTGTCCTTTCTTGATTATCCTGTTGGCTTAATCTAAAAAGCGGTTTATTTTTGTATGCCCTGCGTGTTTTGGCTGATATGATTTTCTTATTCGTGCAGCCCTTACATGGAACAACTCCGGGTCATGCCCGCTAGCAATGGATAAAATATGGAAGATCATCAGAAGGTTTGCAAACAAAATAGGGAAGGGAACGGATTAAGTCCTGAGGAGTATAAGGCATTGGAAAAGACCTTGGCCCAGACTATCATCCAAGATAAGAAACCAAGGCCCAAAAAGACAGGAAAAAAAAGTGGAGGGGAAGGTGGAGAGCGTGCCCAAACATCCTCCGGAGGCCCTCTGAGATGTTTTGGGCTGGGATCATTTTCTCTAAGGACGAAGTCTCGCGAAGTGGTGGAACGAAGTTCCGGGATGCTTATGCTCGTAAAGCAAAATAGGTCCGATCAGTCAAAGGCCTCCTCAAGATACTTTAATATTTGATTTGAAGACCACCCGAGATGAGAAAAGAAGGGGGAGAGGGCCTTGAGGATATGAAGTCATTTGGGCGTTAGATCAATGCATAAACAAAGAAGTCTCAAGATAAGAAGGCTTCTTCAGTTAAGGACAAAATGTCCTTCGTTGATTGTGGCACAGATATAAAGGACATGCGAGTTATGAAGGTAGCAGTTGGTCAAGAACTTCAGAAGCTATCTGGTGATGTAACATTGTCTGAGATTGGCTTGCTAGACAAGTATGGTGTTTCTGCTGATGACATCAAGAAATACGTCTTCTGGTCCAAGGACTTTCTGAAGAACAGGAAATCAAAGAACCAACAAGATACTACAAAACTATTAGACAAGGTGATGGCTGGCCGAGAAGAAAGGTTGCCATCCCGAAGATGCCGGTGGTGACTTACATGCACTCCAATACCTGGTCTCTACTGGCTATAAAGGTCTCCTACCCGATACAATAATAGGCTCTCGTAATATTTCTCTGTTTGTATTGGATAGCAGGAGTGCAAAAGTAGAGAAGGGGATGACTCAGAAAGAGTACATCAATTTTTTTACTAGCTGCATAGGCTTACTGAGAAGCTCTTTACTATTGTCATCATATGCCCTCCAGGAGAGCCTCATATGCATGCTTTGGTGGCTTCATACAACTTGGAATGCCTAAAGGTCATTAGGGAAGGTTCTCTTCTCTTTGAGACAAAGGATACTGATTTGAGGATGTAGTTTAAAAGCGCCTGTATAATCTTCATAATGAGCAAAGGGGCATCAGATAAAGGTGCATGGCAGTGTTTTCTTTTGGATGAACCCAGCTTGAAAAATGTCTTCTACTGAAAAATGGGGATGAAGCGAATGAATGCCAAGAATTTGATGTTCCTGACCTTTACTGGAAAGACATCACTCTGGAATTGCTGACAAAAGAAAAGGGGCCCTTGAATAAACATGGGTTTGCAATCAATCTGGCAAGCTATCTTGTTGAGGCTTTCGCACCACTTGATACCACTTGTTGTGAACTTCACGTTGGAGGGTACATTGATTGAGAAGCCCTGAAGACATCAAGAAGATGTTTAAGTTTGGTCAATGATGATCAGTCCAGGGATTTTCTTGAAGTGTTTTCCGAAAAGGTACTAGCCATGGCTGATTGGGGTCCTGTCAAAGATAAAAACCCACTTGCTTTGGTACCTTACAAAGGGAAGAAGCAAACTCCAAGAACAACTCCAGAATGTTCAAAAAGCAATGCAACCACCGAGGAGAAGGCCACAATGCTAGCGCGGGAACGTGAGATCATGGAGCAAAATATGGAGTCTATGCTTGGTAATATTCTAACTGGTAATGTTACACTTGGGGGTACGACTATGGTAGAACCTGATACAAGCCAGCTCAGATTCAACCAATGAGGTTAGGAATCAAAACCATGAGGTAGCTTTCATAGAAGAGAACATGTCCAAACTAAACCGTGGAGTTGATGTTTCTGGCAGTAAGCATCTGGGGAGTGAAGTAGATGCTACGACTGCTGGGGATGACCACAAAGGCTCTAATGATGAAAGGTAATTCACGCCAGGCGCGATATGTAGAATACAAACGCGCTTGGCGTGTATTGCAGACAATTTTTTTATGGCTAACTCTTTGTTTTCCATGGTTCAGGGCTCCACCCGCTTGTGACAAAATCATTGTCTTCGATCCGACGGGTGTCCCGTGTAAAACGTTTCCTAAGAAGCTTGTTAACGTGGGATGACTTGAATAAGTCCCTCTAGAATCGAATATTAAGTGGATCTATCCTCGTCCACACTTAGAAGATATGATGAATGAGGCATTCAGATTGTTTCTAGTTGCCATCTGGTCCTCAATGAAATGCAGAAATATTGAAGAAGTTCTTAGGGTATTAACAGGAATGAATCGAGACTTTGTGATGATTTGGACTAAAATAAGTATATAAAGTCTCCACATCCAAGAGATCCGGATGGCAACCCGGTCTTCGTTAAACATCTTGGTACTATGATGGACCAGCTTGGCATTCAAAAGAAAGAGGACATCATAATAGTAGATGATGATGCTCTTAAGTGCTTTTATAATCAAGGTCAGGCTCTAAATCTACCAAGTTATACTCCACTAGATTACTCAACATATGAGTTTCTAGTACTATTCATGTCCATCATAAGTGCCTTGGCTGCTGGTAAAACAGTATCAGATGTTGTCCAAATGCATCCAGAACTAGATCGGACTAAGGAGATCGATCCATATCTTGAGAGTTATTTGACAAAGAAAGGACTAGTCCCTCCATGATGTAATCTTTATATCAAGTGAATACAATGTAAAAAGTGTTCTGTGTATATTAATGTGTTGTTATCTACAAATGCTAATCAAACACCACATTCTTCTCACTAAAACAAGAAAATGTTAAACCACCCACTACTATAATGTAAAAAATTGCAACCTTGCAAAACAGCATATCACACGCCACAACACTATATTGAAACAAGGGTATGCAAAAGTGGCGTGCTTTTGGAACAGACATAAATCCAATTTAAATGAATGGTTTATAGATGCTTGTAAGCTATGCTTCAAGGATTTCTTTAGGCATTCAAAGTAGTTGTGAATGAAGTAAAAAGGAAGATATATGCAGTAAGATGTAGCAAATTTAAAAACAAAAACAGAAGATATTTTTGCTTGAAAATTCAGCAGAAAATATGGTAAGTTCTTTAGAAACTGACTTGCGTAAATCCTTGCTTCTAGGGATATGCTCTCTCCTAGATTCCCTACTAGTAAAAACCTCTGGCATATATTACTGTGAGTTTCAGAATGCTAGAGAATGCTAACAGGAATGATATTTAAATAAAAGGAATGATAACATCAAAAAACTCAAAGATGTTAAGCAAATAGCATGCCAAAATTGTCCAGGCCCAGTCCCAAGTCTATAGACCTCTGAAACAAACTCATAAAGCAAGATATGGATCTCATATGTAATGCAAATATACCTAGCTCCACTAATGCTTATGGAGTATCATTCATCAAGGAGAAGGAACTCTACGAGCCAACAAACATGAAGTAGTTATTTAAGAAGTTCTTATCTATTCTAATTCTCAAGCACAATGTAGAAACTATGCAACAAAACAAAATTGCAACAACTGTTTCATCTCACAATTTTCAAGTTCGAGGATTGGGTTTTCAATCCTGGTCACTCATCTGCATACTTGATCACTCGATCTGCATACTGCATAAACCTCATATCCTAGTCACGATTACTTGATCACTCATCTGCACACTGCATAAACCTCGTCTCCTAGTCACGGCTACTGCTTTTGTATAGCCAATGAGATAAGCTGCTTATATGATGGAAGACAATGAAATGAAATAGGGAATATAAAGTACCTTAGAAAACAATATTCAGAAACCTCACGCTCTTTTACCTGGTAGAACAAATTCATATAAAATAAAATATGCAAGTTATTAACCTCCAGCTATTATGGAAAATAGACGCACCAACAAATAAGCTTATGATAACATCACTCAAGTAATCTTTATCACCTGGAGAATGAAGAGAATGATATCATCGCAAACACAAAAATACCTATGATATTTATGTTTTGTCCATGAGAACAAAAATGCATACTGAAAATGTTCCAAAATACAGCTCCATTTCGAACGTAAATGTGTGAATACTGCACCACAAAGACTCTCTAAAATTTTGCAACTTAAGAAGAAGGAAAGGAAATGCCTTAAATGAAAATTTTAGAAAGAAAAAATCAAAATATATAATTTGCTTCCTTGTCTAAATCCATCGAAGCTTAGAACTTCAAGGTTTTGCTTGACGGCATGATCATATAAAAAATATGGTCTGAAAAGAAATTAACTTCTAATTGAGAACAATAGAGATGGAAAAGCAAAAGTCTGATACATGAAAAAGGATGCACAACAAAGATTTGGCTCGCATAGCTCTCTGTTTTCTTTTAAAAATGTCAGTGGAGCTTCTGCTAAATTCAAGGCAATACTAATTGAATGTTTCATTTGGTGTTCCAGTTTCTGTGACTTAAAAATCTCCATTTGAATACGACCGAATATGGAAAATCCCAAAAAATAAAACATCATCATAGACAATTTATTAGAGACAATTATGGTGTCCTTCCACCCGTCCTCATGCTGCGCATGCACCATTTCAATTTGTGACCTTAAAGATTTTAGACACTTTTAGAGTTTGGAAAATTCTCCGACGTTTCGGAAAACCCCAAACCTTACGCCTAATTTTATAAAAAATAAATCTGAAAGGATTTTCACTTGCCAGACAAATTTAAGCAATAGACTAGTAAATGTGTACCCGGCGTTGCCGGGTTTATGTCCTAGCATGTGATTTTACTCAGCCTTTAATGTTCATATGTGCAACCTCGATAATAACGCACGTTGATATTCGCAAAAATGGACATTATTTGCTTTTGTAATTATTTTTGTTACTGAAATTGTCTAATGACAGTTCATCAATGTATTGAGTTTACTACATTACCCAATAGTAAATGTGTGTCTGGCATTGCCACGCTAATGTCTTGGTTTGTGCTTTTACTTGGCCTTTAACATCCATATGTGCAACTCCTCACAACACCACAAAAGGTTGATGCTTGCAAGAATGGTCATGATTTGCTTTTGTATTGTTGTTGCATAGTAGTAACCATAAAACATTAAAGGTGATTTACTGAATGTGAAAAGCAATTGTTATCGCAAGAGCCACTAAATCTGACACATCATTTCTATCACAAACATGGATTAATGCTCATTATGTCTATCGTGTTCCATTAGAACCCTACGTCAAGGTGGTCATAAAATGGAGAAGTAACAAATGAAACTGATAATTGAAAATTTTCCAATTGGAAGAAAAAATGTTAGAGGAAGATACTTTTAAGTAACACTTTGGTAATTTTAAAGATTCACGCTTTGGTAATTCTAAAAGATGCAGATTCTTTAAAAAAAAACCACCTAGAAGCTTTTTAGTGTTTTCCTAAGTATGACATTTCTTCCAAAATGGATGTTTTGGCAGCCATTGCATTAAAAAATCGATGAATGGTTGTTTTGGTAATTGCATGTTTTGGTTTTGAATAGGTTAAGTTATTTGGTAAGAACTCTATGGACATGTCTTTGATAAAATTCTAGATACCAACGTCGTAAACAACTGCCCAATATTGCTAGTTGTAAGTACATTCTAATACACGCCACCTTGAAAGATTAAAAAACACGCAACACACCCACTTTGCAGCAATCGCATAAGCAAATGGATGATCCTATTCCCCAAGAACAGTCGGGCAACAATCCAAAGAAGCAGACAACACACCCTGCTCCCATGCTTGCCGCAAATCCATCCCCTTGCCCTTCTCCCACCTGCAGACGGGTTCACAAAACTAAACACTCTGGACTGGAAAGAAAGATCGTGACAACAAGAAAATCAGATCTGCAACCGCTTCTTTGCATATCATACTAAGAAGTAAATCGAATCTGCAACCGCTTCTTTGCATATCATAGTAAGAAGTAAAGGCCAAAAGTTTTTTTGCAATAAAAAGTGCCACCCGCCGCCTCGAATGTCATTGAGAAACCTAACAGGATCCCAGAAACCAGGTTAATATATCTTCACCCCTTCTTAGTTATGTTGAAAACCTCTATTGTGCAGGAGGATATTCTGGTTCTTCCCTTTACACAGATTTTCAAGGTATGGATAGAATAACACGTCTCGCCGGGGAGTGGAAAAAGCCACATAAATGTAAATTGACTTTATTAACATCTTAAAAACAAAATTGTGTACCATTTTCTTTTGCTTAAAGCAAATATTAATGAACTCATCTTCAGGCTTTAATGCATACTATATAATCAGATAAACAAAGCAGGTACTCCAGAACCAAATTGTTTTGGTTGTTATTTCCCTCGCAGAGGCGAAAAAAATAGAGAATGATGTCTCCAACAACGTAGTTTGAGATAAGATACAAAAGGCAGGCTGTGCATGCTGTTTAAGGCTTCAAGGCAATAGCCAGACCCAATTTGGCACTATTCTCCAGTGCCCTTGCATCAACTTCTCCAGAAATAGTGATCAAAGATTTTGGCCTAAACTCATGCTGAATAGATGCGCCAATTTTCCCAGCACTACTTAGACGTCCTTTTGCAACAGTTAACAGGTCCAATGCATAGGATCCACCAACAGTGAAGGTGTTCTCATTCTTGGATATGCTATGAACCATTTCTGCACCAACGGTTGATGACGCTAACGGGTTCACAGAATGAATATAAGATGCCTTTATTGTGTCACACTTGTCAGCGCTGCAATTCCAACCAATGAGATAAGAAAGCAGGTAATGCAATAACTAAATGCTGATGCTTAAAATGTTAAAATATGCTGAGGATAGAACATGTACAGTGTGACGGCAGCAGTAAAATCTGGCTTGTTGATTCCAAGAACTGCATTGTACTTCTTCAAGTTCCCTGATGATGTGTCCACAGATACTTCAGCACCCACAAAAAGCCCTGCATGGCCAAGTAGTGCTGTAAAATCAACGGCGGGTGCTGCTGTAAGACCAACACTGCTCGTGATACCAACATACTCATTAACATAATGGAAGTCAAGCTGCCAAATCAATACAAGGTCAGTGTGTCATTTTAACAAAGCAGTGTCCGAGGGCAGCATAAGTCCTACCTTTCCCGATGCTTGATCAGGAATTGTGCCAGTTATGATTGATTTAAAGCCAGGTGCAATGTCGTTGATGGTAATAGTTGTGAAAACCTGTAATAGAAAAGGTGCCCTATTAATGTGTACAAGTAACTTAGGCATGGGGGAAAAAATTCCTAAAATTATACTAGCATAGAGAACAAGTCATTTGGCCATTACACAAAGACATCATGGATGGAACAATAACCTGAGTAGGAACACAAATATAAGGACCAAGAGTAATAAAAACAAATAACTGCAATTATTTAAGCTTCAGTCTAAATTTTGTATTCAGTCCAAAATGAGGGCAAAAAATCTCGAAAGTCCATTTAGGGTTCACCTCCGTAAATAGCATATACGATATATTTGCAATTCAATGCTAATAATAAAGGCTGCCATTTCTATAATATAAATAAAATAGCTAATATTCCAATCCTAAGAAGCTTTGCCAAACAAAAAAACCAAATTAATCGAGGCATTTGAACATGAACGTACATTGGCATTTGCATCAACTTTAAAGTCCGCAGTAATATTGTTGTGCTTCAATTGCGTCACTGCTTCTCCAGACCATAAGCTTCCTTTTTTAGTTCCAGAGTTGGTAAATGTCTGAACAGATGAGGCCTAGTTAGATATAAATAAGACTACTACAGAAAGTGATTTAAAACAAACAAAGTTGTTGCTAATATTTACCAATCCTGATGAGGTGGTGGTTGTCACAGTGAACTTATGGTCAAAGTTGTAGTCTTTGGTTAGAAGATCTGCACACATGCAATTCCGACCCATTCAGCATCCAGTTTCAAACTCCATGGTTACTAGTAGCAATACAACTCAAAAATTTTGATGAATTACAGAAACGGAGGATGATTATATGGCGAGACGAAGGATCCACCATACCCTAAATTATCAGCTGTTATATTTGCAAAATAGTAAAATGAGATGCCTTCCAAGTTATAATGGGCAGAAGGCATTTCATTGCCTTTGAAACATCTACGTCCAGAGGTCAGTCATTCTTTTGGTGCCTTGACAATATAAATATAAAATCTATGGAGAGTAGAGAACTCATAGAAAAACTCTATAATAAACCTTAGGCCTTGGAGCTTTGGCATGGTAAAGGTAACGATGTATACAACTGTTAGCTAATAAGTCGAATCCTTCAGTCAGGCAATGTAAACAGTGAACAGCCTATCGAATAGGAATAATCCAAATGATCCATTGCCATTTACAAAGTAAGACCAACCTCTTATCTTCTTGCCAACATCAGAGTAAACACCAGGTCCCTTGGCCATAGCTGCGGGTTTACCAAGGACCCTTGATTATTAAAACGTTCCACCGCTACCCTGCAATACATTAGATGGGTCAACATGTGAAGAAATGTTCACATTGGGGTTACGTTCTCTGATAATACATGCCATCCAACTGGTCCTCGCAGAAACGCTGAACACTTCAGAAATTTTTGAGAAGCATTATATCTATGTGATTTAATGGCTATGGACCACAGAAAACATGGAAAGACTGATGGGACTTCCCAAAAACTAAAAATAACAGCACATAAGAAATTGGGTATCTAAACAAAAAGGCAGCAGGGATTACTTACTACGGCAATTACAACGAAGAAGAGGGCGGAATGGGAAATGTACCTGCGGGCTATGGCCGCACCGCACCACAAAAGATTCCGGCTGGGCGATGGACGCGGCGTGTGACCCTGCGCAGATATTAAGAATACCAAGTGGGTCTCTGGCGTCCAGGGCGGCTAGGGTTTGTACCCTAAGCAGGCTCAAGGGTTTTAGCTACCAAAACCCCATCCATTCAAAATAGTTGTTGTTCACTTTAGTAAATTCATAAGGGTTCAATCTCTCGTTTTTCATAAGCCGAATCCTATCTCATTTACCTTGCCTTGAGATCAGGTGGACCTTGCTTTAAGACATGCCCCGTTCTCATAAGTCTGACCATATCTTCTTCTTCTTTTTTAATTGAAAGGTTTTCTATATATATTTATATGGTAATTTTTACAAAAGAACTTTTTTCAAGAGGTGTAACCCTTAAATATTCCGATCACATGGCGCTGATAAACGAAGTTTTTCTTTTATGGTGTCATAGCCTCTAAAAAGCATATTATAACCAAAGACATAATAAAAGATTAGGTATTTTTGGTGTTTCTAGATTGGGGTGTCTGAAAATTATTTGGGGCCATTGGATGCTGGCATATGCCACAGCATATGCCATGGGGCGAATTTGCAGCCCTCAAACGCAAGTCAAGATGGGGTCAAAACCCCCATCTTTGACTTACCCCTAACATTTCATTAAACCATTGAATAAATAGGATACTTGACAATTAGCGACCAAACAAAATAAGGAATGAAAATAGAGAATGATGAGCCTGGGGAGTCGAACCCCAGTACAAGATCCCACGCTCATCCAGGCATACTAGGCATCCCAAAGGAGGGATCCCTAGTATATCCAGGGGTCGAAGCCCACTAAGAAATAAAAGAAGTTAGTATCGGCATAATTATTCCAAACAAAAACCATTCCCAAACTTCGGATTATCAGTGACCTCATGCAAAAGACTCAACACGTGTCAAAATGATACACATCAATGAAGGCCAAGTTTGCAACAAATTGAACAACACATTTAGAAGATAAACAAATTACGTCATTTATAAAACCATAACCGCCTGGCCGGGCCACACAAAAGCGAAACAACAAGATGTAAGCGGATCGGTTCATATAGCGCCACTCGTGCATGCCTAATAAGTTCATCCAGTTGGCGAATTTCTTGCACGAGCAAGACCCTAGCAAGGCTCATATGAGGCGCAAGACATGTAACTTCGAGGCAGGCACCCCCAATTGATCCCTCCTCCACGGAGAAATAGCATTACGGATTGAGGCATAAAACCCTCTAAAGCTGCCGCTTTGAGCAAAGCGCAAGGATGCCGCAATCCTATGCGCCTCCGGTTCCAACACGGATAATGCTATTAACAAACTCTTGAGCACAAAAAGCGCCTCGGGCTCGGTAGAGAACACAACAGATCCGGATGTGATGCTTCAACGGCGGAAGAAATATAGAGTCGGGCAAAGATCTGACGGTTTGCTCCCGCCCGACAACGAAGCTCTCCATCGGTTTCCATTACTACATGCAACTAAAAAGCAAAGCGAACCCATGAAAAAACAAAAGCATGCGGTCCAAAGCCAACCAACATGATCACCCAATGACCATGGTGCAATCACCCTTGTATTGGGGATGAAATCCACACTAGGCTCCAAAACAACAACATCATCAACATCATGACTATAAGACTCATCACAAATATCCTCAAAATTAATGTCTTGTTCATCCCACGGGGATGGCATCATCCCATCTTGCATCCTCCAGTCCCATTAAAACAGTGCGAACCCGGATGACCCAAACAAAATAGTTCTCATGTCCGAGGGCATGCGAGAAGGATTTAGCGGCACCCTCCATGCGGCCGGGACCACGGTGCTCATTAATGTGAAAGCGATATTGGAAGGGATAATCAATAGCGGATAGTGTAAACTTTACGAGCGAATCATTACGGCCAATGTAAACAAGAGGCTAGCGAAAAACTACGGTTTGCCATGATAGTTAACATAATGGGAAGTACGATTCAAGCAAATTCTTATTATCAAGAACAACTAAGTTTTTGGTATCACCAGCTCCCCATCTTAAATACAAATCCTTACCCTTCTCGATGGCAGCCTCACTAACATTATGAAGGTGGCAGACATAGTGAACCTTTCCCACATCTTTCATACAATAACCAATCATACCTTCAAAACAATGAAGGCGAGTATTCTTCAAGGCTTTATGGACCAAGATCACACCAGGAGGCTTACAAGCCCAATTAAATTCCTTCTTTATGGCATCATTCATGGCCCTAGGGGTTTTAAACCGGGCTCTAAAGATAGCCTGACAATGCAAATGGTCTACAGTAGCACCCCTTTCCATGGCCACAGCTCCAGCAACACACCTCCTATTGCAAAATCCCACAAGGCCATCATAAAACTCCTGGGGACATCCCGCCTGCAGACAAACCTAGGGTAAACAAGCATCTATAAGGTTCCAATCTCGATCAGCAAAGAAATCCCGGCCTCTCTCTTGAATTGGAAGAACTCACATTCAACACATGGCTCACAGAAGCAGGGCCAAAGGAACAACCACTCTGAGCCTTTCTGGCTGCTCTCTTCATAGACATGGCAGATATAAATACAATGGCACAGAAAAAAATCTTACCTCTGTCTTCTTCAATCGCACCTCCGGCTCCCCGCCAACACCCTTTGACCCCAGCTTATCCACGAAACAAATAAGGAAACAAAACACAAAAGTGACACATCACGAGCTACGCCAAAGGAGAAACCACCGGTTCGGCCAACCCGACCATCCAGGAACTCCAATATGCCGCTTAAGATTCTAGGGTTAGGAATCCAGTTACCAATCATCAATATACGGTTTCACATACGAATACCCCATAAAACCTTCACAAACCTTAGGTTATAAATATACCAATTCCAATTTCGGACACATTATGATAGGACTTGGAGATTGAAGTTTCTTGATGTTTCTTACTTTTCCTTTGACTACTTGATGGAAGGTGCAGTAGATGCACATGCATGATTTTGCTTTCGCCATATTGAATATGCCCTTGGAATCTTTGGCTTGACATAATGTGTCTCTTCTCACATCAAAATTCTGATCACAGCAACATCTGCATCCACATTGATCCTGGTGTTCTAGAGCATTAGCTGCTTCAAATATCTTCATCCACTGAGAATTTGTCTTCAGATCTATTCGATTCCATTTGAGTTTACGCACTAGCATGAAGAGGACATCTGTAAAAAGTCAAAAATCATCTGTTAGTCTCATATATCCAGTTAACATCATATTGAAGTTTTATCCAGTTAACATCATATTGAACTTGTTTGATTTGATAATTCCTTCAGGGAATTTGGTTTTCTAGGCATATGGAAAACTTTTAAGATTTTCTTCATGGGTTGGTTTGCCTAAGGTTTCAGGTTTTTTTTGTGGTTGAAAACATTTTCTGATGATCCAAAATTTGAGAAATAAAGAAATAGGGTTTCGTATGATTCTGAATGGGTGTGATTTTGGAGAGCCTTTTTTTTTTTTTTATGGGCAGAGTTTCTTGCCTGCATGTTCTCACTTTTTTTGGATGCAAGAGCTTCAGGAGTCGTTCTATCATTGCTCCCAGTTTCAGAAGCCTATACTTGAATGTATTCATATCTTTAAATCAAGCTAGTATTCTCAGTAATCCATTCATCGTTGCATGCCCTGAATCACCATCTAGTAAGCACCAAAAAAGTGCCATCACTATTGCTTTTCCTCTTCTAATTACCGTTTCATGCCTTGCATACAAGAAGTTTACAGCAATATGTTTTATGTCTCTCACAATAGATTCTATTTATGATATGTTTGTCCTTCATTCACATCTTAGCAACTGTTGCAGAGCTACTCTATTCTATCGAGTGTGTTTGTTTCATGGTGTGGTTCATAGATGGATTTTTTTATGTTAACTTCCATAACAAACTGGATTGTCTTTGCAGTTGAAGGTAACAGTCTAGCTTCTATTCGGATTGTCCATGTGACATATTTTCTATTCACTCGCTCTGTACATCTCAGATCTATCAAATATATGTTGAAATGGCCTCATTGTCTGTGCAGTATTCATTCTTTGATATCTAGTCATTTCTTTCTTATTTTCATG
This sequence comes from Isoetes taiwanensis, assembly GCA_021234155.1. Lineage (NCBI taxonomy): Eukaryota > Viridiplantae > Streptophyta > Lycopodiopsida > Isoetales > Isoetaceae > Isoetes > Isoetes taiwanensis. The sequence goes on from JAJEKV010000548.1 coordinate 63,095, forward strand.
AGTAGCTTCTATTAAGAGAAATGAAAAGGTGCCAGCCCCTTGACCTGTAGACTCTGATCTTGTCTCAACAGCGCTAGAGTGCTAGCAAAAATTCCCTTTTCATTCCACATTACAATGTATCCATAAATAACGTGCTTTGCATGTATCACAAATGTATACGTTCTTCTCTTTTGTTTTTCAAATACATTAATTTTCTTTGATCCCTCCATAACATAAACAATAAACAAATATGTAGCACAATAACAGGGGGTTACTTTTGTAGTTTTATACGATTTTTGGCATGGTTTTCCTATGATTCTGGTGTCGTATTTGTTGGGCCATATTAAATAGTATTTCTAGAGTGCATCATTTTTGGAGTATTGATTTGGATTAGGTTAAACAATCTAACGGCCATGGGCATCAATATGTAGGCATCATCCGATTAAAGAATAAGCATGAATCGAGCATATGATTATTAGGGTTAGCTAGCTCTAGCTTCTGCAATGGCAGTTTCCAGGAAGGTGTCACTGTCGCTAGTAGCATAGCAGGCTACAAAATGGTTGCAGAGCAGGGTTGAAAGGTGTCGCAAATTAGCCATGGCTTTCTTTCTTATGCAAAGCTTCTTCTTTCCAAGAAAAGGAGTTGCCTATGGTGGCTCCGGACACCTTATGGCGTGTACTCTTCAAAACATGATGATTCCAACAGCTATAATCATTGGATAGTACCGGATAACCTGATGCTGACTCTAGAAGCCTTCTAAAGCGTAGGTTGATTCAATTTACCTTGTAATAACAACAAAAATTCATCCAGGATTGAAGCACGGATCATTCTGGTTCCATTTGTTCTCAAGGCAAATCAAATGCCCATGTATTGCACTGATTACATGATTAGTATTAACTCCTATTTTATTACATTAAACTATGTTTTATCTTCTTTATCTTCTTCTCATTCTGCGCTATGGGATGGGGCGGGACCTAATGAAGCTATAGATTTGTGCCCTGTTCTTGTGCTATAGGGCAGGCTGCAATCCCCCAGAGTTGCACGCATGGGTGTTTGGAGAAAATGACAAATGAACATTGGGCTCATGACTCTATAAGAAGAGGAGCAGAAGGCGGCATTCAAGCTATGAGACCTGAGACTGGGCATGAGGTTTTCTGCATCATGGTGTAGGAAGACTTTACCCGTTGCTCAAGGAGTTTATTTGAAATGGTTACCCGCCTATTGTCCATCAAAAATTTACAATGTTAATTTGGAGAAAGCATTGCATGCCTATAGGTATAGTGCAAGGGGTTCGATCTGGAAAATTTATATTGTCTAGTTCCTGGATCATCCCCTCAAATACGGCTCATATCAATGAGCATCGTGTCTGTGAGCTGCACGGAGAGTCTTTGCTAAACCCTAGTCAAGCGCATCTTGAGGTCAGAGCGCGTGGGGCGATTCTATTTGATTTGCATGTGGGAGGAATGGGCGGGCGCAGCGTTATTGGGATGATGCTATTCCTGGCGATGGGAAGACAATAATTTTGAGGATATACATGATGTTTCTTCTAGTGCGGATAGCCTTGATGTCGTGATACTTGAGCTGGCGTAGATTATATCCACTGTGCACAAGGGTGATCATTACCATGGGCTGTTGGGTGATAAACTTGCTTAGGTGTTGTTGTGCGGTTCAATTTTTGTTTTCATGCTTTTTGTTTGTCGTCTGATTCACGGGGAGTTATGGAACCGATCTGGAACCCGGTTGTTGGCGTGGGCGAGCGGTTGTGTCCTTACACGAGTCTTTCATTTCATCGCCATAGATGCACCCCATCCAAACCACATTGTGTATCCAAATTTGAACGAGGCGATGTTCTCGCTTCAGAATTTGTTAATAATGTTATTCAGTTGGCACTAAAAGAGCATAGGATTGCGGCCCTGCGTGTACTTAGGGGCGGCGGCTTAGGGCCTCTACATATCCATTGGCGGGTGCTATATCATTTGTGGAGTGGGAGCACTTGGGTTTGCCTATTTCTGAATTGCACATATTGCGTTCTCATATGAGCCTTGCAAGGACATTACTTGTGCGGAGATCACGTCAATTAGATGCGGTAATAAGGCATGCGCAAAGTGGCTCGGCTATGAACTATATCTGTTATATATTTTGGTGTTTATGTTTTGTTAGTTTGTTATTTGTATGTGAAGTTCATGGAGGTTGATCTGAATTTGTGTTGTAGTGCTTGCAGGAGCACCTTGGTGTTGGGGACCTCAACTTCGTTCACATGGTTGAATGTCCTTCAACGTTGTAAAGCTTGTTTTGAGTTAATGTATAGTGGTTATGCTGGTTATGGGAAATGGTTTGTTAATGATTGTGATTAAACTGAAATTGTTTAGGGATCATTACGAGGTCACTTTTTATTTATGTTTCATAAATAGGGCTAACTTGTTTGATGTCTTAGTGGGCTTCGGTGTTATGAATATGGTAGCTCGGGGGAGTGGTCTTGGACGTTAGTCTTTGTGGACTAGCATGGGTGTGTAAGAAGGGCAAATGATGGGCAACGCAGGGCAAATAAATGGCAAGAAAACCTTATAATGGTTATGGTTAAATAATATCATGGAGCCAAGATATTATTTAATGGTTAAAGTTTTAGAGTTTAAATATAGTTGAGCCAAGATAGTATCTTACGTATAAAAGTCAAAGATAAATTTAAAAGGAACTAAAGCCAAAATTAGTTTGAAAGGAAAAGATAGACGTGACTATTAAACTATAAACAAAAGGATGGACATAAATAGTTATTATTAGACGACCACCTTTTTGGACAAACTACTTTAGCTTTAACTCTAATTCGAATATCTCCTTGGCCATGTGACCGTATTCATGCTTTGTTAGACTGCCCTTGCTTGTTGCTCTGCCATTGCCAGCAAGCCTTGCCATATTGCGCGGTTCGCACCGAAAGTGACCCGGTTGGATGAACTACCAAAAGGCGGTTAATGAATCTAAATCTAGCTCTAGTTTTGGTGAACTAAGAGCTTGACCAATCTGAGTTATTGGTGTAACTCATATGCTATGTTTATTGGATCTGCCTTATTTCATACTTAGTTCATTTTGTCATTGCTAACCGTTTATTCTGTGGATTGTGTAGCAAACACGGGCCGGTTCTGAGGTTATAAGATTATGATTTGTTTGAAGAAGTCTGGTATTCTGTTTAGAAGAGATAAAAGGTATGGTCCATTGTTGTGAACCATAACATTCGGCCCCTGGGCATAGCAGGCATCCCTTTTGCGGGATGCATGCTATGCTTGGATCAGCATGGGAATTATACTGGGGTTCGACTCCCCAGGCTCATTGTGATTTATGTGGTGGCATGTACATATCCATGAAGATTTTCGATTTCCTTGAATGTTTCTATACAAAAATATATCCAACAATTACTTGATTGGCGGCATCCTTGATGACTTGGGGCAATAGCTTGCAAGAAAATTTGTGTTTGTATGTGAAGTCCTAAATGTTGCTAGGTTTGCATTATTGACAGTTTTTATATATCCTTTGTCAGAGACATCTCAACTAATATCATTATAGGGACAATTCCGGATTTATTAGGTGATTTGGAGCATCTACTTACTCTGTAAATCAGCTCCAATTTGATGCTACTATTTACTTAAAGAGCATCAAATTAGCTATAAAGTCTTGGTTTCCATCCTCTTATAGCATTTTACAAAATAACAAACAAGCTGGACGAAGTCTAGCAGAATTTGGCATGTTAAGAAGTATTTTTTGTAAGTTTGCAATATTTAACTGGGTGCATACCTCCAGAGTTGGGGCAGTTGCAAACACTTATTGCCCTATAAGCAAACCAAAATAAAATTTGGATTAATGCTTGAGTGATTTTATCAGTGTTCTAATCAAATTACATATATATGTGCAGGTTATTGAAGTATAATTCACGTTCTGGAGCAATACCAGCCCAGCTTTCAAACTGCTTCAGCCTGAACACATACCTGGTAATTATAGTCCCAGCTGGTTCTCATGTTCCTAAGGTTTTTGTGTTTCAAGTACTATGCAGGTCCTCCCAATCTGGTGCTGCTTCACATGGACATGGCCTATCATACATACGATGACATAATAAGAATTACGGATAACTTACATGACAGGTTCCTTAGGCGTCAAGGTGCTTCTATTGGTAAATGAAATTTTGTGGGATGTGTTGTTTGTTAAGCGAAGTTCAGATTTTCATACTACAATGAATTGTATAGCTATTATTCTGTTTCTTAACATTGAGTTTGCATTTTGTCAGGCCCTGTTCAAAAGGTTGAGCTTTTTTTTTTTCTTTGAAGGACGACAATCTATTATCAAGAAAAATCAAGATACATACAAGGGACCTATGACATGGGACTCAAAACCGAGAGGACGAAATAGTCCTGCTGCCAAAAATCAATCTTGCGCAATCTCAGAATCCTGCTGCCAAAATCAATCTACAGACATGGTTGTTCACACCAGGGTTGGAGGATTCGAACCTTCGGGCCAAGTCGGCCTCACCAGAACCCTTCTAATGCCATCTTACCTATCCTGCATAAATGCAATGCTACAAGCAAGCAGCAGCAAAGCAAGGCATTGGATGCCTAGTTTGCTACAAACAAGCGGCCAGACAAAGCCAACATACACCCATGATTAAGCGGCGCCACTGGGGATATGCCATCATCCGCCATAGCCGATGGCTTCATTCACCATAGCATCTGGCTTTAAATCAAACTCAGCAAAAGTATTACCTTGTTTAGACAGATATTCAGAAATCACGGGCGGTGTTAGGGGAATGAAATTGTGGCGCTTGGGCAAGAAAAAACGGAATTGGGGCAAAGAGCATGTATAGTGAGTTTAAAGCTAAAATGTAGAAACAAAAATAGGTTTCTTACCAGAATCCGGCGGTTTGAATATGTACGTTGGGTGAGTAAAAAAAAGATGAAATTAGTTTGAAATAATGAGCCGACAGTCTGGCCGATTCCGGTAGGGGTGGGCTCGGTGAAAGATGCAAATCCATTGATTCGGCTCCACCAAAAAATCGAAGGACACAAGCCAAAGGTCCAACTGCGTTTAGAGCAACACAGTCGCAAAAAAGATCGAAATCATCTTTGGATTTGTTTGAACCATGGCGGGTACCAGTAAACCATTTAAGCGGATCACCCGATCTACCTCTGCTCCACCTCCTCGCTTTCAAGCCGCCTTCTACTGCTCCGCTACCCAAGCCAAAATAGAAGGGAGCATCCGTTCCTATCCAGCTGGAGCTTCCCAAAACAGGCTCCAAATTTCTTTTCTTACACCATTGAGTTCACTTAAAAAAAAAAATGACACAAAGACAACACTAAAATAGAAACTTGCCCCTCACAACAAAAAGCTGACTCAAACATGCACAAACATACCATTTTCAATACAATATAATACGAGAATCATAATCATAGTTTCCACCATTGCGATAAACCTCCAAAGTTTGAGTTTGGTATTGTGGGAGGGCCCTCTCGCAATGGTTAGGACTATGATTTTGGTGTCGTGTTGTATGAAAAAGGGTATATTTTGGCATGTTTGAGCAGCTTAATTGCATTTAGTGGTCACCTATTTTTGGGTTTTGTTTTTTTTTTTTTTTTTTTTTTTTTTGCCATTGTTAGGAGTTCGGATTTCTAGGGCGTGGATAAGTCTTCACGCCGCTATCTATTTTTAGCGCAGCGGGGGCGGATTGTGTTGGGGGAGAGCATGGGCTTGGGCTTCATTCTTTCAGGTTCGTGTTCAGTGCCGGTTCTTGAGGCTGAATGGGGGGGAGATGTGCGGAAGGCATGCATGCAATGCATTGGTAGGCATCAAAGGCCGGAATGTACAGAGTAGGCGGGAGAGTAGGGCGACCGTTCTGAATCCAGATGAAACAGGGCAAAGCTTCTTGGTTTAGAATAGGGATTGCAAAGCTTCTTGCGGTGAGGCAAGGAGTGTAGAGAGCAGCGTAGATTGTTTAATAGGGTGCCATGGTTGTAGAGGAGGCTGACAAACACCTGAAATTGGAGGGCCCAAGAAGATCCGATATTTTGAGTACCACTGTGTGGAGATAGATTTGTTAAAAATGAGACACATTTCCTTTCCTTTAGTGGCTTGGAGTCACCGGATCCTATTCTTTTCTGATACAGGGATAATTTTAGTAATATTGAGTGGTTTGGAAGAGGCGCTCTGAAACCGGCCATGAACGTCCAACTAGGCTCCAAACGCTGGCTATGGGAGTGATTATATTTTGTCAAAATTCTTTAAAACTACTCTGCTTATGATTGATTGCTGGAGACAGAGGATTTAGGGGATCTGTAGCGCCCAAAGTTGGTTTGAGAGGCTTCATTCTGACTATTGGTTATTGGGTGTTGAAGAATAGGAATTGTGTGTTGTAATCTGTTATATTAGAATATGAATAGGTGTGTAATGGTGATGTGCAGATGTCTTCATTTGAATACCATGCCATATGTGCAGAGGTTTTGAATTTAATGAATGCTAAAATTAAATGTTTATATCTTTGAAAATGACCTTAAAAAGTGGCAAAGCATTTTTGTGATAAAAGAAAATTAGCTGTTGATTTGGCATGATGCCCAGGATATGCTGAAGATCAATGGCTCACATTGAATCCTAAGATCGAAACCCATATAGACATTGAAAAAAGAGATTAAGAGAATACCCTCCCGCAAAAGATATGTTTTATTAAGGTCTAAATATCAGACAACGTTTGGAAGTTTCGAATCGAATCATTAATCGTTTGCAAGAACAACTGTGTTGTAATTGGCCAGCGAACAAACGCCATTTAACAGGAGTAACAAGGGGGTGTTAACCAACTCTTCAAATTCATGGATAACGGACTGGCCAGAAAAAACAGTTATCAGTGGCGGTGGTAAATAGCAAACTTTCAAATGCCAATAGAAGGGAAAATGTGGTGCTTGTTGCATACATATTGTTTCTGTGTTCGCTCTCTGCATAATCATCCACATGCCTTCTTTGACTAAATTCTGTGTAGGCCTTGGGACTGGGATTGTCCATTTGTTTTGAGATGGAGAAGGAATTAACATTTGTTACATCATGCATTGCAGGCCTCTGTGTGGCAACCTTTTGGGTGCATACCAGAGCTAATCTAATAGCATTTTAGACAACTCAAATCTGTACAAGTAGCTTTGATTTTTGGCTCTACCACATCCATAACAGTATTCTTGTTGACATTAGCCTGCAAAAAGTAATTTTATACTCTTGAACTTGGAAATTAAGTACATTAGCAACCAAGTTGGATAAAAGGAAAAGAATTTACCTATTGGTGAAGATTCCTGTCATTGTGTATAGCCTTTTGCGTAGTGATGAGTTCCAAAAGCACTATTCCATAGCTATAAATATTTGACTCCTCATTCAGCCTGGATGTCCTTGCATACTGAGGATCAATGTAGCCTATTGCTGCTAGCACAAATGTCGATGTATGTCTTTTTGACAAACAAATGCTCTTTGAAACTCTAAAGTCTGAAAGAAGGGCTTCAAAAAGATTCATCGAGTAGAATACTGGAGGATTTTACATCATGATGTATTACACGAGGGTTGCAATCATGATAAGATATGAAAGCCCTTTATGCAGATCTGAGTGCAATATTGAGTCGTCTCTTTCAATCAAGCTCAACCTCTTGAAACAGAGTTATGAACTCTACGAATTCCTTCGGATCGGAGATGGGCGCTCGTGAGTATGGCGCTTAGGGTTGCCAGCATATGTTCTTGTAACTTGAGCATCAGAACTCCGTTTTCGATGATCTTTAGTTCGTTGGAAAGCTTATTCCAAGAGCTTTCTATAAGTATAAATTTTATAAGGGTTTGCGATCAGGTTGGTGGCCGGATTTGGGCCTGTGTGATTTCGGCCACTTTTAGTAGAGATGGGGAAGACAGATAGTGCTCCAGCTTCTAAGGTTGCGGCAAAACGGCGTGAAGCTACCGCCAGTTTGGTGATACGTGATCCCCCGTCACGGTGTAAAAAAGAGGTAAATAATTGAGTTGAAAGTTCTTTGCCATCATTGGTGATTGCTCCAGGGGTTCTTGAAGAAAGGGATTTTCCTCCCTTGCAAGGCGCTGCGAGTAAGGGAGTGGAAGTTAATGGGAATTTGTATCAAACAGGTATAGAATCCAGTCCTAATGTAGGTGCTCAACCCCAGGCAAATGATAGTGCTTGGAAGTCATCTGATTCTGTTGCAAAAGTTTCATATCAAAGATTTAGTGATTGGCTTAGTAAAGATATAACAGGATTGCGTATTAAACGGGAGCAAATCATCGAAACGAGAGCGAAAGGAATATTCCTCAAAGATTCCTTTTTTTTTTTTACAAAAGGGGTAAAACTAGGTTAAAAAAAAGATGCATGAAATTCTATTTTGACCCCCAAAATGACTAATTTTTTTGTGCAACGAAAGAATTGACATTTTCAAAGTGTCACTTTTCTTAGCAAATAGAATGTTCTTGAAGTATATTTTACGAGAGAATCTCTAATTTAAGAGGATAAAATATTTAACAAAAAATTGAAGTAAGTCCGTAACTGAAACTGTAGTATTCTCAAAATTTGAAGATAGAATCTTCATTTTCACATCACAAAATTCTGATCTTTTCTAAGACTCGGTTATGTACAAAAGTGTGAGGAGTGATGAGAGAGGGATCGGGGCGTCATCATGTTCATTTATGCCATCCTCATCACCTTTTACTTCTTTCACTATCACTAGAGGAAGTGCTTGAGTTATCTTCCTCATCACTATCAACAGATGGTGAAGCATTGCCACCACCTTCTTCATCCTCTTCTTCGTAATTACAAGCTTTTTAAAGCAAATTGATAGTCCTCTGGCGTAGACAATTGTCAGATTTCAATTTAAAATCATAGCATAATATAGTCCGTCATTAAGGATCAACTCATCCCTACAACCCACCTTCTTGGACTTTCTCCCTTTTCCTTGGCTTCTCATTTCTAACTCATATCTACCTTCAAAAGCATTTTTACGGCGTGTTGCAAGCCAATGAATCTTGAGTTTAGTGACTAAGCCTTCCTCCTTGATTTGTGTCAAGCACTTTTTTGCTATCCGGGAAAGGTCGACCTTTGTCATCCTCCTCAGTTGGAAGAGCAATTAGCATACCCTTAGTAATTTACGTGATATTACCTTGAGGCTCATTCTAGCGTCTTGGTCAGGGTACATGACTCGATCCTCGTCTTCTTCTCTACTTGAGGTGCTAGCGTAGCATTGCTTGGACCTGCTTTGGTGCTGGGGTTGATGGAAGGTGTTAGGCCATTGAAATGGTTCTTGCAAGCTGTCTTAGAGCTATATTTTTCACAACAATTTTTTTGTTCGAGAAAGAAGTTACTCCACCACATCCGATCTTCTTCTAAGAAGTACTTAAAGCCTGAGGAAATTCCATTTTCAATGGCTTTTAAGGATGACTCTGGGGTACTTTTCTTACCTTGGACTCCTTAGGATTTTTGAGAGGAAGTTGTCCGTTCTCGTTGAAGGAATATATTTAAGGAAGCGTAATCCCTACGGTGGACTCGGTCCTTAGTTGTGGTATACTTCTTGCCTGTAAGAAACTTCGGCCATCCTTCAAGTAGAACTTGATGTGATGTTGAAAGGTGAGATCATTCAATTTGTTCACGGCTTGTTCTCAATGCGAGCGTTGAGAGAAAATAAACTCTCACGAAATCAGCGAGTCTCTTTAAGAAGATCGATCCTTTGGAGTGGGAGTGTAAGAATCTTCAATAATTGAACTAAAGTAGGAAAGAAAGCCTTCTTCCTTCCGAGCGCCAGAAAATCTCTTGAACATTTGGTCAATTTGATCATGAGTGTGGCCTACAAGTAAGAAACCCGGCTTCACCTTTCTAAAGATCCCTAGCTCCACTAACATGGCACGATGCATAAAGAGTGTTTGGTTCTTGTTCTCCCTTGTAGTATTGTCAAGTTGCGGGTAAAAGCTTTGGTGGTAATTGCTCTTGCTCGCGCGGGGACCTTGTTAAGAATTGTAATTGTGAGGTTAGGATCACCATGCAAGTTTGGATCGTCAAGAATACTTTGCACTTTAGACTTCCTTTGAAGACCATAGCTCCTACAAGGTGGACCTTAACAAAACATTCCTCTGGCACATCTTTAGGAATGTTCAAGAAATCTTGTAGAGTAGTTTTTTGGTCCATTCCATCAATCTATGAGACATATATTGCGATTGGACGTTCAAGAGCTTTTTTTTTTACGTGTTTGGCAAGCTTTCTTCTCTCTGGCGCTTGTTGTTCCACGATGTGCGGCAAGGTTACATTTGCACAATATCGTAGAAGAAATGAGGTCAAAGCATTATCTTTAAAACAAGTGAGAGATTGGAGAACATGAGCTTACTTCTTTTCGACCTCTGTCTTTGCGGTTTCTCTTTGACTCTTTAATTACGCACACCTTGAGCAAGCGGACATTCTATGTCTCACGGGAATTTTCACTAAACCGAATTCACTTTTCCCTGATCGGTGAAGTGTGAGTAAGAGATGTCTTTGAAGTTGAGTGCAAGTCTCTTTGTACTCATTAAAAACATCTTTTGGTGATGTTATCGGTTAAATGATACATGTTCTTTGTTAGGCGACTTCTCACATGTTTCTCTAAAATATTTCTCCATCCATGACACACAGAAGCAAGGGCATGCATGGTTACAACTCTTCTTGGTCCACAATGATCATCAATTGTTGGATTTTTGTCGATCTTTTATGTATTCTAGACATTACGGTGGACCCTAAGCGGTGGACAACCATGAAGCATTTACGGCAAACTTCTTGGCCGGTTAATGTAGTGCAAGAAGGTGTTGCGGTCTGGTCTTACATGATAGCCAAATAGGCATTACGGTCAGCCAATGTCATTGAGCTGTAGTTGTCTCTAATTGCTCGTAATTTAGCCATGTTAAATTTGTTGATGCAACCCAATGGCGACATTTACTTCTTAAAAGTCTTCTCATTTTGTGCTCGTCCATAAGGTTTCTTCTTCTTCTGGGAGGAGCATGCTCTCAAACTAAAATCCACCTTGAATTTCTTGGTGGATTGGCTAGAAGAATGTGTAATCTCGTTGCGCCGTTGGTGTCTTCATCTTACGAAGAGTTCTACTGGGGTGACCTCCTCTACCCTAATTGTGGTGTGCTTGTAGAGGAGAACAAACCACATGAAGGCTGTATGCGGGATAAAGGCGGAGGTGCAGTGTTGAATGAAGGAGATGGGCCACCATATGATGTGCCAGCGAAAGTTGTTGTAGCTTCTTCACAAGGAGTTCGATCAAACATGTCTCTTATAGCAGACTGAAATTCTGCAAAACCATGTGTCACTACGGTTGTGTGAAGAGGAGTAAATGTTGCAATGTCGTCTTCATTTGTTGTGAAATCGTGGTGGGAGAAGCTGTGGTGAATCTCACAGTCTTCGGAACGTACTGTATTCCTTGTTTGTGTAAGTGAAGATGGAGAAACTACAAACGGCTGAGGTAGTCTGTTTCGAACTATTTTTTGAGGTCGAGAATTTGTAGTGTCGGGGGATGGTACAAATGGTGGTGGAAGATTGCTCGATTGCCTTGGTGAGGGTTGGAAAGGTGGTGGCAACCGGTTTCCCTCTTGGACTTGGAGAGGGTTGGAAAGGTGGTGGCGAGTCTACTAATTCTTGGACTCGGAGTGTCTTGAGAAGCAACAAAGACCTTGAGGTAGGTGTTGAAGAAGCATCTCCGTCTTGTGTTCCATCTGATGTAGAGGTACTTGGGCAAACAAATGGTGGTGGAAGTTTGTTCACGAAGCGGTTTACCATGTTGAACAACTGCAAAAAATTGTGGACTTGTTACTAACTCACAAGTCGATTGGACTAAAGATACTAGAGAATACAAATGCTATTCAGGAATACTAATTTGTGTGCAGCGTTTTCTTTGTTTGTGTGACCTGAGATGCTATTCGAATACACTTGGCGAGTGTTTAAACAAGGCGTATTCGCATTACATAGAAAAATGCAATGACGATTGGCCTACCTTTAAAAGGAAAATTCAGCGCCTCGGTTGCGTATTAAAACTTCGAGATTTAGTCGCCCGGCCAGAAGCCTTAGATCTATATTGATTTCTTTGTATTAGATTCACATAGCGAAAATAATGGGCCGGGTAAGCAATTAAAGTACATAGTACGTCTTTCGTGTGTTTAATGTTTTGCTTTTGTAAGCCAAAGTGTATTCCAGAATACACTTTGAACAGCGAAGTGCAATACACTTTGATCCTTGCCGAAGTTCAAAGTGTATTAGGAATACACTTTGCCCCGGGGAGAAGAGCAAAGTGTATTCGGAATACACATTATAGGGCAAAGTGTATTCGGAATACACTTTGCTCTTCTCTGAAGGGCAACACTTTTGCCCTCTAGGAGAAAGAGCAAAGTGTATTCGGAATACACTTTGCCCTTGGTAGAAAAGGGCAAAGTGTATTCAGGAATACACTTTGCCCTTGGCGAGGAAAAAGCAAAGTGTATTCAGGAATACACTTTGCTTATCTTCTTGAAAACACTAGTTTTTTGCACTTGAACACCCTTTTTTTTGTAACGGACCAAATTTTAGTTTGAACACTCCACATTTTTTACCTATTAAGGGCATGAAAAATTGTGCTAAAAATACAATATTTGTGTTTTTTTTGTTGTCTTTTGCTAGCCTTTAGGGCACATGATTAGTAAATCCTATTACGGAATATAGCTTTCGTCTTATTTTTCTTTCTTAACATTGTTATGCGCAATGTTTTGAGAATGAGGAAGAAGGCTGACAAAAGGGCAACAAAAAGACTTTGAAGATTAAGCGTCCACACCCTCAAAAGCGCGCCGGTGACGGAGGAGCCTACCATTTATGAAAACTTTCAAAGCGGTGGTTCATTACCCGGGGGTGCGGGGGCGGAAAGTCTGACACATTGGCGTTTACATGCGTGCGTAAAAGTCTTTGGAAGCAAAAGTGCAGAAACCACGAGTTTGTCAACCTTGGGACAATTAAAGAGGTCTCGAGAGGTAGCCGGGACAAGGAGGTCGGATGGGGAGGCTATCCTTCAAGACCTCCCAAGGGTTCATTGTTGTTGACATCGCCTTCTTTAGAATTGTCGGTGTGCAACCACAAACCTTGTACAATTTCTTTTCACACTACCGGACTAAGCGGTTTGACTTCACTAATTAGACGGGTTTGTACTAGTACCGGTGAAGATTTTTCTGTCGGTGAGTCAGGCTTGATCGGATGGAGGATCATCACCTTCTCCTAGTAATTCGGGGGGTCATCGGATGGAGGGTTTCAAGATTTGAAGAGGAAGAGCCCCGGTGCAGCCAAAGAAAACCTAGCAAGCCAAGAACACTATAGCCAGCTAAGGAACCAAAGGCGGAAGGTCTGCTGACTTGAAGTTCTTTGAAATCGAGGAAGCACAAAAACAAAGGGAAAAGGAAAAGCTCGGGGTAGCAATAAAAAAAAAGAAAGTTGATAAGACCTCAGAAAGAATGGAGGTAATAAATCTGAAAAATTTGTACAAAGGGGTGATCTATCTTCTGTAACTTGCATGAATTTGCCCCAAAGAATGAAGGCGGTGAAAGGCCGCCAGGGTTAAATAAAATATATGCCGACCACTTAAGGAACTGAAGGATAGAATTAGGAGCAATCCTAAATGCTCATGTGGCGCCAATAGTTGTCCTTGTTGGGGAGCAATGCAACACCCCGGGGACTATGGCGGAGAAAAAAAGCGGAACACTTACACTCACTCGTCTTGGGGGAAATCATAGCTTTAAGGCAAGAAGGCAGTACGTACAAGGAAAAAAAAAATAACCCCGGTATCTTTCCGATCACGGTAATGCGGTCTATTGTGGTCTCACCGACGAAGAAGAAAAAAATCGTTGCCAACACACAACAATGCGTGCGAATACAAATTAAAATGAGCTTTGTCGACAAGATCCGGTTCATGCACGGGGGTACATGCTTTTTAAAGAAAAAATATGGAAGACTTGAAGAAACCAGCGTACTCCTTAGAGCTAAAGGAAGCCTGTGATTAGAGTCTTGCCTCAAGTATGGCGAGGCTAACAAAGCGGATCCTCATCCGCATGACAAGCTGGTTTCAATTAGCCTTGAGAGATGGCGAGGAAGTAAGTAACGATTACCAAATTAAGCGGGAGTGTTGCATCACTCCGTTTCAAAATTCCCTTTAAAAACACCAAGTTTCTAAAATAAGCCTTTTTGATAGTTGTTAAGAATTTCTAGAGGTTTGCATTTTTTTTCATGCCATTTTGGCCCATTATTAGGCGAAAACTTTGTACTTATGAAACACAAATCATAAAAATAGCAAAATTTAGGCATAGACTTGAAAGACTAAAAGCATTACAAAAACAAGCACCCGGAATAGAAAGGAAAAAAAAATTACTATGTTTTTAATAAATTATTTTGTACATCAATATTGAAGATTCATTGTAATAAATAATGATAATTTTAATATCGCGATAGTCAAAGATCTACATCATAGTCCTCCTCATTCTTTTCTTTTGCTCTCGCCATCTATAGTCCTTACATTCTATCTGCTCCTTTCTTTGGAGACTTGAGTTTTGTATCCTCCTTGTTCTACGGAATGGTAGCTAAAGCTACTTCTTTAAGCTCTGCAAAGGTTGCCTCATCGTCTAGTGAATTTTGGAGAATGGAGGTTTGTATCTACGAGGGCGTTAGTTTAGCATGTCGGATGAAGACTTGGCCCCTAACTCCTGATTTTCATCGGGTAAAGTAGGTAAAGGGCCGAGTCTCATCTTCACAAAATGCCGCGACCTCCTTATCAATATCCACGGCTACGGTTCGCGGCCCTTCTTAAGTGCACATGCGATAGTAGTACGAGAACCGGAGAAAGCATCAAGTACCCAATCTCACGGGCGAGAACATGTCGGGGAGATGGTTGATGAAGCTTTGTGGTTTACGGTAGTGATTCTAATCTGCCTTGTGCACGGGTCTACAATTTACGTAAAGCTGCTTTGGAAACTCTAGGGCGTTTGAAAAGTTTTGGCCGGTGGCGGTGTTAAAAGTGATCCATGGTCCTCTTCCCATCAAAACTCCAATAAGCTACATGAAGGTACTCTACCTTGCGAGCAACCTTGGTCCTCCACCATGGTAGTTGATGTTAGTTTTGTACCTAGTAAAGCATTTAAAAGTGATATTAGCAAAACAAAGAAAACACTTGAAAACCGGAAGCGGGAAATACTATTAGGAATACACACTCGTAATTAAAAGAAAAGTAATTGTATTACGGAATAAGACTACAGAACAAAGGTTTTCATATCTGCTTTGAACTGGAGAACCAAAGTGATTTTTGAAAAGCGATTCCACCAAGCGGTGCATGCTCGAATGGAGCGTAACTAAAGCGCCAATGTTTGGCCGTTGAGATCTGCTTGATTCCTTCAATAAAAGCATTAAACTCACGAAAATTTGAAGGGCTGGTCGTCGTATCTGCTTTGTCTTTAAGCTTAAACCCATAGGGCGGATCAGCAATAACCAAAGTAAAGTCCGTGGCTTAACGATTCAGAGACAAGGTTAGATTGCAATCACCATGAATGATTGAATATAAATTGTTTTGATCAAACATGCGAGAATCTCTCGTAGTCGGATGGTTACGGCTCAATGATTCTTCAAATTTAACGACCTCTCTTCGTCTTTGTTCTAACCAAATTCATAAAAAGCCCTCGGGTAGGTCTTTATTTTTCTTTTTGCTCTAAAAAAACAAAACAACAAGCATCAAGAGATCGTTTTGCGAGAGAGAAGGAATTCTAAGTGTAATTACCCGACCCTCAAAATTTGGTGAATATTGGACAATGACTTTCGTCGGATGTGGCAATTGGGTAGAGTTCCTTGCACCTTTCCCATGTGTCGGCGTTTATTTGCTCCATCAAACATGTTTGACATGTTATGGCGTTTTTGGTTGCAAGGCGTTAAGGAAACAATGAGTTTAAGCGAAAGAATGAAGGCAGCGTAAAAGAAAAACAAATACAAGTCAAGCTATTTGTATTACGGAATACAAGGGGTTAACTTGTGATGCTACCGAGGAAACAATATGCGAGAAAATAGTTCTACTACAGGGACAAACACATTGCTTCTCTAAAGGGCGCATCGTATTCAGAATACCGGGGCCAACATTCGGAGGAGCAATGTGTATTCGAATACACATGCCTTCCTTCAGACGGGCAATGTGTATTAGAACTAATGCCTTTCTAGAGACAAGCAATGTGTATTAGGAATACACATTGCGATGTAAAGGAAGGCATGTGTGAAATACACTAGCCATATATGTTTTTGGGAATCTAACATGCAATAACTAATGTTTGTGTCGAGAGAACTTACTTGTGTAATTCCTTTGACATTTCTTCTAGGCTAAACTCCTTATCAACAACTTTTGGAGAAGCTGCTTTCGAGAAGCTCGTGTGTCGGAGCCCCTGCATTTCTTGCCAGCGGTAATGGTCATTTCTTTTTTGGGTGCGTCGAGCTTTTTTTTTATTTTGTCTCCTTTCCCTTGCTCTTTAACTCCCCTCATTTCGAACATTGTAAAATCTCGGTCACAGGTTCCCAAATCTGTTCAAGAAGATTCCGCGTTAAATAGTTGATTTGCTATTGCGGAATACATTTTGTGCTTACCTTGCCATCTCTAAAAGCTAAGCTGGAACCGGTTAGCCGTGGTAATGAGAGGCGCCTTTTGTTGGCCTCGTCATATTCGGCGACATTCAATGGGCGCCTCTTAAGCTCCAAGGAAAATCTTTGGCTTCCGAGGTCCTCAGGTACTTTTCCTTGAATATTGCGTACTCCACATTGCATGAACGGATCTTGTCGGCCGGCTCATCTTTAGTTTATATTAGATTTGTCGGCATTGTGGGTGTTGGCAGCGATTTTAAACTTCTTCATCGGTAAGACCACGGTGAAGCGGTATGAGGAGGGGCGAGAGAGGTACCTCGGGTTCTTCTTCTCTTTATAAAGTTGCCTTCTTGCCTTAAAGGCGTGATTGCCTCCCAAGGCGTAGTGAGTGTAGGTCTCTGCGTTTTTCTGTCATAGTCTTGGGGGTTTTGCACTCTTCCTGTCAACAAGGACAACTATTGGGGCCACATGAGCATTTGGATTGCTCCTTATTACGTCTTCGGGTTCCTTAAGTGATCGGGCATAAATTTTGCGAACCTGAAGTGGCCTTTCACCGACTTCATTTTTTGATTGGAAGCTTCATTGAAGTATTGGCGGCAAGTAAATTACACCTTGCACAAAACATGCGGGTTAATCTCTTCCATCTTTTCATTTGTCTTGTCAACTTTTTTTTTCCTTAATTGCAACACAGGGTGCTTTACCCTTCCCCTTCTTCTTCTTAGGTTCCGGAAATATCCTCTGCTTTGCAATTAAGGCCGTCTACGCTTTTTTAGGCTCTTTAGCGACAGCTGTTTCCCTTGGCGCTTCTTTGGTGGTGGTGGCCGGTGGCCTTTTAGCCCGGTGTGATGGACTCAGTTGTGATGAGGCTGCTTTCGGGCTCGGTTGCTCATCCTCTTCCCTTGTGATGACTTCATTTGTAGGGAAAGTCTTCGGCTCGTTTGCTTCAAACATAGTTGATGATGGCGCAGGCGATCTCTTAACGATGTAGTGAGCAACATCTTGGCAATGAAGGGGCGAGGATTTACTTTCACCACTCTAAAATAGGATTCATCAACATGAATAAAGCCTTGGGATGTGCTGAAGCGGCCAGTCTCCCTGTTGGTGGGACTCCCCGGCTACTTCACTCACCGAATTTGGATGGTGCCCATGCAAACAAATTCCCTCTCATCGTACCTTTTTGCTCCGGCCTCAGAGCGGACACATGTAGGAAAGTAAGTGTCTTTGTACTTTCGAAGTACCCTAGTAAAAAAACCATTGAGTTTGTAAGTTTTAAGTAGATGGCGGTATGAGATGTCTCCTCAACCCTTCTACGTGGGTGCGGTTTTTTGGTTTGGGATTTTAACGGTCCTCTTGTGTTGTTTCTTCTTTGCCTTCTTATGCATTGCAAATTATTGTGTAAAACGATCTTGTTAGAAAGCGGTGGCAAAAACTATTCGAATACAAAATGTCTTGCGAAAAAGGAAAAACAAAAGGGCAAAAGAGGACAAAATGCCAAAACAACGCGCAATCTTGACAAAAAACAGGTCTAAACAAGTTTAAAAGGAAAAACACCTAAAGTCACTACAAAAATCGCGAAAAAACAACCTTACAAAAAGAATACACCCGGCCTTTGAGGGAAGGCGAAAGTGTATTTAGACTCTACTATCCCTTTCAAAGGCGAAGTGTATTCTGGAATACGCTTGCGCCTTCCCTCGAAGCGAAAGTGTATTACGGAATACACTTACGCCTTCCCTCTCGAAAGCGAAAGTGTATTCAGAATACCAGCCTTCGAAAAAGCGTAAGTGTATTACAAAATAAGAATAAGCGAACACACAAATGATTGTACCTTGTACTTTCTTACTCACCTCTCCATGTTTTCTCTATGAGTATCGAATCTGACTCGAATATTATATTAGATATTTCGGCGACTTCATTCACATAGGCTGGAATCACATGGCCATAGCCAAAATTTCCTTTTAAAGGTGTCCATCCGTCTTGCTTTCGTTTTCTATGTGAAGTGGAATACGTTTGGCCTTCTTGTTACGCTCTAGTGTAGGGAATAGCTTTTAGTTTGCCTTTAAACTTAATTGTTGCGGGAAGTTCTACTTGTAGTAGGCGGGCTTGTGATACGGAATAAGAAAAGCTGCGATGAAACATTATCTAAACTCTGCTTGTTTTGCAGTTCTTAAGATGACAAACAGCCGTCAACAAACTTCCACCACCTTTCGTTGTCTCAAGCTCGTGCGGTTACGAGGACTGCGCTTGGGACCAACGTCGTTCTTCGAAGGCAGGCATTCTCAGGCTCCTACCTACGCTTCATCGTTCTTGCTTCACCGAAGACACCGCAGGAGTCCGGCCGTAACGGACTTCCACCACCCTTCCAGCCGTCACCAAGTCCACGTAGGCGGCCTGCGGCATCTCCTTCCAAAAGAATCACCACTAGTTGGGCGGGCTGCCACCACCCTTTGTTCCATCCGGGACTGCGGAAGCTCCACAACAAAGGGTGCTCAAGAACAAGCTACCCCCCTTTTGTAGTTTAGCCTCCGCCGTTGCAAACATACAAGGAACCGCGAAAAAACACGGAAGGCTGTGAGATTCACTACAATTTCTCTCACGGGACTTCACTACAAATGAGGGCCGAAGCTCCGGCATGCACTCCTCTTCACACAACAAGGGTTGTGACACATGGATTCTGAGAATTCGGTCCGCTCTAAAGGAGATGTTTGCAAGAACTCCTTTTCAAGATGGTACAAAAGCGGTGATGCCACAACCTCTTATGGGCCATCACCACCCTTTAACAACTTTGTACCCCAGCCTATTAGGGAACAACTTCCGTGGTCCGTTTTTTTCCTCTACAAGCACACCACTTTCGGGGACGAGAGGAAGTCACCCCGAGTAGAAGTTTCATGGGAAGATGAAGACACCAACGAGGAACAAAGAGATTACATGTTCTCAAGCCAATCTTCAAAGAAATTCAAGGTGGATTTTGGTTTGAGGGCTTGCTCCTCTGCCAAAAGAAGAAATCTTATGGATGAGCAGAAAATGAGGAGACTTTTGAGAACTAAATGCTGCTCATTGGGTTGCATCAACAAATTTAACATGGCTAAATTACGGCGGTTAGAGACAACTCTGAGTTCCATGACATTGGCGGACGAGAATGCCTACTTAGCTTATCATGTAAGACCGGACCGCAACACCTTCTTGCACTACATTAACCGTCAAAAAGTTTGCGAAATATTTTATGGTTGTCCCACCGTTTAGGGTCCACAAGAATGTCTAGAATACACAAAAGGCGGACAAAAATCCGCAATCGATGATCATTGTGGACCAAGAAGAGTTGTAACCATGCATGCCCTTCTTCTTTGTGTCATGGATGGAGAAATATTTTAGAAACATGTGAGAAGCTACCTACTTGACAACATGTATCATTTAGCGATAACATCACCAAAAAGATGTTTTTAATGAGTACAAAAGACTTGCACTTTCGGCTTCGGCACATCTCTTACTCACACTTCACCGGTGTGGAAAAGTGAATTAGGTCTTGTGAAAATTCCTAGAAAACATAGAATATACGTTTGCTTTCGAGGTGTGCGAGAATTAAAGAGTCAGCGAGAACTGCAAAAAGCAGGAGGTCGAAAGAAGTAAGTTCATGTTCTCCAATCTCTCACTTGTTTTGAGAAAATGCTTTGACCTGATTTCTTCTCTGGATATTATTACAGCGAGAACCTTGCGGACATAAGTGAACAACAAGCGTGAGAGAGAGAAGAAAGCTTGCCAAGCATAGAAAAAAAGCTCTTGAGCGTCCTTTGCAATACATATGCATTTGTGATTGATGGAATGGACCAAAAAAAAACAACTCTACCACATTTCTTGAACATTCCTAAAGATGTGCGGAGGAATGTTTTGTTGGAGTCCACCTTTGTAGGAGCTATGGTCTTCAAAGGAAGTCTAAGGTGCAAAGTTTTTGGCGTATCAAACTTGCATGGTGACCCGAACCTCACAATTACAATTCTTAACAAGGTCTGTGCGAGCAAAGCAATTACCACGGTGCTTTATCGCAACGAGCAATACTACAAGGGAGAACAAGAATCAAACACTCTTTGCGTCTTTGTGCCATGTTAGTGGAGCTAGGGATCTTTAGAAAAGTGAAGCTTCGGTTTCTTACTTGTAGGCCACACTCATGATCAGATTGACCAAATGTTATTGATTTTTAAATGCGCCTTAGAAGGAAGAAGGCTTTTGTCTTCCTTCTTTAGTTCGAATTATTGAAGATTCTTACACTCCTACTCCGGTGTGGTCGATCTTCTTAACTTTGCTGATTTGGAGAGAGTTTGTTTTCTCTCAGCGTTCAAGCGAGAGAACAAAATTTGTGAACAAGTTGAATGATCTCACCTTTCAACATCATATCAAGTTCTACTTGAAGGATGGCCAAAAGCTTCTTCTGAGGGGAAGAAGTATACCACAACTAGAATTTGGAGTCGCCGGAGGATGCAGCTTCCTTAAATATATTCGGACACTTCCTTCATAGAGCGTCTTTGAGCAACTTCCTCTCAAAAATCCTAAAGGAGTCCAAAGCGGAAGAAAAGTACCCCGAGTCATCCTTAAAAGCCATTGAAAATGGAATTTCCTCGGGCTTTAAGTACTTCTTAGAAGAAGATCGGATGTGGTGGGTAATTTCTTTCTCGAGCGAAAATTGTTGTACAAAATATAGCTCTAAGGCGGTTGCAAGAACCATTTCAATGGCCTAACACCTTCCATCAACCCGGCCAAAGCGAGGTCAAGCGGTGCTACATTTGCACTGAAGTAGAAGGCGAGGAGGGAGGAGTCATGTACCTCGGACCAAGGCGCGAGGAATGAGCCCCAAGGTAATATCCGCGAAATTACCAAAGGTATGCTAATTGCTCTTCGGCGGGGAGGATGACAAAGGTCGGCGGATTGGATAGCAAAAGTGCTTGACCGCGGTCAAGGAGGAAGGCTTAGTCACTAAACTCAAGATTCATTGGCTTGCAACTGCCTTTCGAGAAAATGCTTTTGAAGGTAGATATGAGTTAGAAATGAGAAGCCAAGGAAAAGGGAGAAAAGTCAAGAAGGTGGGTTGTAGGGGCGGTGAACCTTAATGGCGTGACTATATTGTGCTATGATTTTAAATTGAAATCGACAATCGTCTACGCATGGAAGACTATCAATTTGCTTAAAAAGCATAATTATGAAGAAGATGATGAAGAAGGTGGTGACAATGCTTCGCAGATGTTGATAGTGATGAGGAAGATAACTCAAGCACTTCCTCGGTGGTGATGAAAAAGTGAAGGTGATGGCGATGGCATAAATGAACATGAGGGCGTCTGGATCCCTCTCTCATCCTCCTCACACTTTTGCACATAAGCGAGTCTTAGAAAAAAGGCGTAAATTTTGATGTGAATATGAAGATTCTATCTTCAAATTTTGAGAATACTCGGTTTCAATTCTGGACTTACTTCAATTTTTTGTTAAATATTTTATCCTCTGAAATTAGAGTTTCTCTCTTAAAACATACTTTAAGAACATTCTTTTTGCTAAGAAAAGTGACACTTTAAAAGTCAATTCGCCGTTGCAAAAAAAAATTTAGTCATTTGGGGGTCAAAATAAATTTCATGCATCTTTTTTTTTTTTAACCTCATTTTACCCCTTTTTTGTAAAAAAAGGGAATCTTTGGGGAATATTCCTTTGCTCTCGTTTCAATGATTTGCTCCCGTTTAATACGCAACTTTGTTAAGTGTCTTTTGTGATACGGAATAACTTTCTTGCCCCTCGTGACCTCGTTTAAAAGCATGCGGATATAGGACCTACAAAGCGAGATATTTACCATGTTGGCGTGGTGAATTGAAAAGTAAAGGGAAGGTCTCGAGAAAAAAAAAAAGGTTCGATGTCCCAAAAAGCGAAATGGCGATACTTGATGTGGAGAGAAATCACGAGGGGCTTTACTGATATGGACATACTAGAAGGCTCTTGAGAAGGTAGTAGACAAAGAATTTACTCTAGAAGAAATGTCCAAGGAATGCACGAGGTAAAATGAGAGAACTTTCGTTTTAGGTTTCTTTCCTTAGCACTAAGCATATTCGAATCTGATGAGATCCGAGAACACACCACGGATTCTCGCGAGTAGTCTAGAGTGTATTCGAGAATACACATCCACTTACAAGCGAAGCAAAAAGTGTATTCGGAATACATACACTTACGCTAAAAACAAAAAGTGTATTAGGAATACACTTTTTGCTTTAAATCAGAAACAAAAAAGTGTATTCCGGAATACACTTTTGCCGGCTATGCGGATGTGTGTAATACCTTTTGCCTTTCATGAGTCAAATGTGTATTAGGAATACAATTTGGTTTCCTCTTCTTGGTCTTTTAGTTTTCAGGAAGCGAAGTCTTATTTTGTTTCCTTGTCGTTGACTTCGACCAAAAAATGTTATTACGTGCCAAAAGCGTGTTTGATGGAGCGGTGAGCGTGGGCCGGTGGGGAGAAGTCTTGCAGAGAAGGCTCTATCCCATTGCTATATCCGGAAGCGTATTATTCAATCGCTCCAAATTTTGAGGACTGAATTTAGATGCGTCGTTTTCTTGTTTTAAAGTTTTCCGTTTGTGTTGCATGAAGGCGACTTTAATCATTAGCAGGCAAGAAGAAGAACAAGGACACGCGGAAGGTTTATGCACGTCGAACAGCCCGGAGAAGAGAGGACCTAGCGGACGGTGTTGTAGATCTTTGAGCCGTCCAGACGAGAGGTTTTCTATGTTCGATCAAAATAATTTTTATTCTATCGTTCATGGGGGCACTAAGTTGCGAGGCGTTATAAAGCCACAAGATTTTACATTGGTCATAGCAGGACTTGCCATATGGTTTCAAAGCTGAAGGATAGCCGCTCTGACGATCGCCGCCTTTCAAAACTCAGAATTCAATGCTTTTCGTCGATGGAATTAAGCGGTTACCCGATAAAAAACTTGGCGTCTTGTTGTGTTCCATTCAAGCATTATGAGAGGCGGCCTTGTGGAAGCTACTTTCAAGAACCGCCCGGTTCCCTATTGTAAAGCGGTTATGAAAACATGGTCTGGTGAGTCCTTGAATCAAAAAGTCACGGTTCATGTGTTCTTTCTTTCAAGTTTTTTTTCATGGTTGCAATTGTACAACGTCCGGGGTGATACGGAATACATACTTACTATTACGGAATACGATCTTGCGGTACAAAACTAATATTAACTACCATGGTGGAGGACCAGGGCTCTTTGAGCAAGGTTGAGTATCTCCATGTAGCTTCTTTGGAGTTTTCGGCGGGAGGCGTACCATGGGCACTTCAACTTCTTGCAACTGCCGGATTTTTTCTAATGTCCTAGAGTTCAGCCGATTATTCTGAAGCTCCGGGACCCAAGTGCACAAAGGCGAGAATTGTAAATCATTATCCGGAAGCCACGAAGCTAATCAACCATATGCGGACATGTTCTCACGTCGAGGAGATTGGGTCCTTGATGCTTTCTCGGCTCACAGTACAACAATAGCATGTGCACTTAAAAGGGCAAAATTGTGTTTTGTTGACATTGATAAAGAGGCATGGACTTCATCAAGATGAGGGTTATGCGCTCTACCAACTCTACCGGATGAAAATCAAGAGTTGGAGCTAAATCATCATCAGATTTTGCCAAGATGACATCCTCACGAATCTGACCTCCTTTACAAGCTCTCTGGAAGATGAAGCTACCTTTCGGAGCTCAAAGTAGCTCTAGCTACTATTCTGAAGAGCTGTTGACACCGGCAAAGATAAAGCGTGCCAAAGGAGCAAAGCGAAGAGATAGAAAAAGGTGGGACGAGCAAACCACACTTTGAGGACTTGATTTAGACCTCGGGTTTTCTTTTGCTATATTATTTATTATTGGCTACAAAATCTTTTGCCATATTAAGCATCTTTGAAAGAAATTAATAAAATAAAAAATTTATTTTTACGTATTTTTGATGTTTTCGACTTCCTGGTTATATTCACGGTGTATTAGTGTATGCGGAATTACGCCCATTTTCAAGTGCTCTTTCCTACAAATGCGAGATTATCATTTTAAAGGGCCCCAAAATGCATGATATAATATTTTGTTCCACTTAAAATCCCAAGCTTCTTTTGAAAATGAACATTTTTCCAATCTTGGTGTTTTTTTTAAGAAAGAAAGAAAGAAAGAAAGAAAAATTTAACGTCCACGGAACCCAATCGGGTTAAAGGGAATCTTTAAGCAGGAGTGATGCAACACTCCGTTTAATTCCCCAATCTGTTATATATCTAGTGCATCTAGAAAGGCAAGGGTAGCAGCTGCTTTACAGGTATTGTCCGAAGGGAGTAAGGATGAGTTGTCCGCAATCTTGGACACATTGAAAGCTCAACCAGGATTTCGACTTCAATAACAATTGCCTCCGGATGATATATTTTACCGGTCGTTTGTCGGGATGTAGTTGCGATACGGTATTCTGTAATTGGGGTGGACCATCAAGCTCATATTAAGTGTCTTTGAGAACCTATCTCATAATGCGGAGTCCTTGGGCTATTTGGATTTTCACGGGTAAAGTATTTGGTTATCTCGACTTTTTAGACGCCTTTAGCTTCCTCCTTTTCAGTCCATCAAGTTGTTGGCGAAAAACTTTGTTCTTATTATGTTTGAAAGTAGTGATGCAGTGGACTCTTTGGTATCAAGAGGGATTGATCCACTTGGTGGGGAGTATATGATGTATCAGTATTACTCTCCTGGTTTTACACCAGATATGGTTCGCGCATTAAAGATGCCTTGTTGGTTCTCGATACCTAATCTTCCTCCTGATCTAATGGCCCATCAATTTCTAGTTGCAATTGCTGGCTGGTCTTGGGGTTCATATCTCACATTCCATCATGAGCGGTCCAGGATTTTGTCTCAATGCCGATTGGACTCGGCTTTACCAGATTGTATAGTGGTGAAAAGTGGGCCTTGGTATAAGAAGTTGGATCTTAAGCTTCTAAATGGTCGAATTAGCGCGTCTGTTTCGACAAAGGAGGCTTTTGCTAGCTTTAAATCGAGGCACTTTCGTGCATCTCGAGCATCTGTTCAACCTTCTTCTCGGGCTCAAGCTCGTTGTTACTTCTTCATCTATTCATGATCAACCTTTACGGTTGTGTTGCAATCCTCATCCATGAAAGATGCTCTAATTCCAGTTCCGACAGTGTCGTCTTTAGCGCCATCATCTGTACCAGTAGTTCATTCTTCTCTCCATGTTGATGCTTCTTCCTCTCATGTCTGAGGTTGTTATGGCTGATGGTCCTAATCTTACGTGCTTAAAAAGAGTCATGGCGGCGAGGTCAATTGGAAGAAGGCGACAAAGAAAAGTCTCTGTTATGTCATCTCACAAGGCTATCCCGCCTCGTTCTTGTCTGTCTTGCTAGATTGGGAGCTAGAAAGATGAAATGCTTTTATAGAAAGATGATTTAGAACCCATTTATAAGATAGAAACAATCTAAAATCTAGATGAGAATAACATTCAGGATTATAGACACCTCAGCATATCCAATAAAGCTCAAGGTTTCCTGAGTGGGAGATATTTAAGAGGAGAAAATAGGAAAAGCTATTGATGCCCCTTTGCCCATTAGATAATCATGCTCGGATTATCAAAGAATGTTGATGAAAAATACCTGAATATCAGAGCTACCAACTAAGCAAATTCATTAAAGCTTGGGATTCTAGTGCATATAGAATTTATAGATGTGGCAACAATAATAGATGGTCTGTTCTTGAAGAACTGATGGAAGGCAAATAAAATCATGCTTCTAGCTGTGGATATTATCCCAGAAGTAATACTTCGACAATAGTTTATTTGCAAAGGTAATGGACTACGAAACTTAATTAAAACTTTACCCGGCAAAGCGCCCTTTACAATTTGAAGGTCCCCAAAAACTCTCAGGTGGGACGGACCGAAGATATTGCGAGAAGGAGCTGACTCCCTCGGCTCATGTCTTTATTTGGATAATGCCGCTTCAAAAAAAAAAAAATCTTGGCATTCTTGAGCTTCTAAATCTAGCACAAATAATTTGTTGGTTGAAGCTGCTGCGCGCATGCTCCGCATTTTGAATGGATAAATGATGGAGAGCCGGGTAGAGAATCCTTTCGGATACATAGCCTAAGCGCTCATTCTTCATAGCCTAATGCTTATTTATAGCGGATCTAATTTGGAATTCCACTGTAGCATATGATGTATACCTACAAAAATCCTTGTGATTGAGCGGTATGTGTTGGATTCGAGGTATCGAGGCATATCTGGCGGCATTTGGTTTTGTCATGCAAAGCGGCGTTAAATTACAAGACTTCTATTTTGCTAATGATATTCAAAGTAAGCTTAGTGGAATTGAACCACTCATACATGCCAAACATAACCTATCGTCAACAATCATGTGCACCTAGAATGCTTATTTAAAACTGGGTGAATCACTTGCAACAAAATAAAAAAGGAAAATTTCCATTAAGCACATACATATCAATTAAAATACATACATGCCAAAAGCGACTTTCAAACATGTACATTGTTACCAAGAGGCCCTTTTTTGCACTTGTAAACACAAAACAGAGATGACAACTTTATTAGGGATTGTTTCCAGGAGCTTGAAGGCCTAAACAATGCACCTTAAATGCATCGCCTATCTACCTCTCTCGGACACTTTGGTATTGCAAGATCTATACATTGGAATCATTTGAGAACATTGCAGGGAATGCGGCTCCTTAGATTATCGTAAAACAAAGATCATTCCCACAATTAGAACATAGATTTGAGGAATGGACAATGCTGCAATAACAATGAATTGACAAAACAAAAGGATAGTTTAGCTTTCCACTGAACTTGCACAAATAGCAAACAACATCGGTCCTTTCTTAAACATCCAAATAACAAATATTTCATAAATTTGGTGAAAGATAATGAGGAATATGAGATATATTGCTTGGAGAGAAACCGAGATGAATTTCTTTACATTTGGTGAGCTCTTATAATCGGCGGTGCACGAGCAAGTAGCAAACATAAGTAATAGATGTTAGAGGCAAAGATCAGCTCATTCCACATATTTCTACCACGGATCTACATGCCATCTGTGCACATTTTTCCACCACAGATCTATAGATTACATAATAAAAGTGAAAGCCATCGATCCACATATTTCTACCCACAGATTAGCGGCTCTGTTACAAAATCCCCTGCAAAAAAAATAGAAAGGTCAAGCAAAAAAATTGGAAAGAGCAAAAAGCCTGGAAGATTCAAGGTCCTTTAAATCAACGGATGAGGAAAGAAATGGCGATCGAAGCGTCGGTGTATTTCCTAAGCAGATTAGGCTAACCTAATGGGAAGCCATGGAGTAAGGGTCCTACACTAATAGCAAAGAGGCAATCGAAAGGCTTGCAAAAATGCAATGGCGAGCCTATTACGTGGCCAAGCAAAGCAAAAATCTTCAATTGGGTTGTACGCTCCAACAATTCCTCACGGAGATTTTGAAGCATTCTTCCGCAATTTGCCACTTGTCGATTTAGCTCATCCCTCGGTATTTTGCAAAGGTAAAAAAATAATGGTAGGCGAGAAGAGCTTGATGTAGCTTGGGTCGGGAGATGGACGGAACAACGACCTGCCGGATGGATCACAAACTTGGGAGGCTTAGTATCATCTTGCGGATGCACAGTGGCGTAAAAGCTAAAACTGACCTGATTCTTTGTCGTCATTATTTTGTTCAACACTAAATGGTAATCCCTATTTTGCAACCTTCCCATTAACAAAGGCCCCATTAGAAAAACTTGCCTTGAGCTTCAAATCACAAGCCCTGTGGCCGATGAATTGCGGCCAGAGCTTGGCTAAGGCGACGGGATGTCCAATAGAGGATGTTGCGTAAGCAGCACAGAGAATATGGTGAACCTAGTCAGTAATAATGTTGTGGTTGGTAAGGATCGTTGGCTGTATAGAACTTCCATCCATGGGAAGAATGTTGATGCATTCAACGTAGTAGTGCAAGTTTACCGAGGCTGTAGTGTCTACCCACATCCTTCCGATTGCATGTGCGGGCGCAGACAACATTGCAGAGGCTGTGGGCACGTTTATCGAATGGTCTCGGCAGGATATAAGATATCATGCCACTGATCTACCTCCTTCATCACTGAGCTCAAATATAGAATCTGTAGAGGCAGTATTAGATGCAGATGAAGAAATCAATTTTACAATGGATCTAGCTACTCGGTTTCCTTGCAGGATAGCATCAGATGATGATGAACCACTACCTAGTTTCTCAAGAACTGATCTCTTGGACAAGCATTGCCACATTCTTCATTCATGTGGACGAAGTAAATATCACGGAGGCCATAATTGTCTTCAGTGATCCCGGGATCTTTGTGTGATGAATTTTTAGGAAACTCAAAGGTGGGCCTTTGTGTGGGAAAGGTGCTTCCTGAACTAATTACAGAGGATCTCAAATGTCATGCTTGTGCAGAAAGGCCAGCAGGAAGTGCACTTGTACAATGGGAAAATAGCAATGTGATGCTGCAGGATAGAAGGACTATCTCACAACATCTGCAAGCTCGAGAAGCTAAAGATAATGAGGATATAGAGCTAGAATCATTTGAGGACAACATTCAGGCTCAATTCAAGCGAAAAAGGAAATATACTCACACATATAGGATTCCAAGAGAGCCGAAAGGAAAGAGCAAAGAGGAAAGGCTATGCTCCACAAGTTTCATCAACAAGTTTATGAAGACAAACTGCTGCAAAAATACTTGCAACAAGAAACTCACCACGGATCAAGTACGTGCATTAAGAAAAGAATTTTATTCTCAACCATACAATGCAAGGGTTACATATTTTTTTGACGTGTTGAGTGTGGCTTACACAGGATAAGGAGAGGATAGGATAGTGCTCAAGGGGCTAGAATTATGTCTGGCTAGGTGGCGCATGGCTTTAGATATCTGTCAGTCAACATTCTACAATTGGAAAAACAGATTTGAAGTAGGTGGAAAGCTAGCTGAACATTGTAATACGTGCTCCAAGAAGCCCAGATCTGCTACATTGGCCACCGAATATGTGTTAAACAGATTTATTCAGGGTAAAAGCATGTTAGGGTGTACCACTTTTGGAACCTGCAAAAGTACATACACTAGGTACTTCAGAACTGGGTACTTTCTCATTTTTATTTTCATTAAAACTAGTACAAATATCCAAAATAAAAGTCGAGGACGCATTAATATTCAAAGTTAAGATAAAGATAATGCTACCGGAGACCAAAATATATATAAAAGTTCTAGAATGTACCTTTTATTGAGATATTTACAGTACCAGTGCAGATCCACGGTACCTTTTAGGTACTTTTTGGTCACTAAATAATACTTTTTAAGGGACACCTAACATGCTTTTACCCTTGAGAAGAATCTTTGAAAGTATCCCCCATAGGAGCAAAAGAGGTAGAGATGATGTAAGAGAAAATATGCGCAAGCTTCCTTCCATTCTTAATAAGAAGATTATACATAAAGAAGTTGGTGCAGTGGTTGAACTCTTTTTATAGTATATGGAAAAGAGAATTTTCAAATGTTAGCATTGCAAAAAATACAGCCTTCTCTAAATGCAACATCTGCGCGTTGTAATTAAGCGAAGCTAGAAAAAACAAAAGATACAAGAGAGGCGAAATCTTGCAATTCAGCGTCGGGCTCATATCTTTGGAGCAACGTTCTTGCGTGAAGTCGAGTATTGACATTGAGAGCATTGTCCTTGGCCCGGTCTCCAAAAAATCATCTATGTATAATACATAATAAGATGGATCAGGTTAAGACTTTTAGTGCCTAGGAGTCATCATCTAGCAAAATCTGTATGGAGAGGTGATCGTTTGAAGAGCAGTTTGATAGGAGCTTTGACTCATGGGCATGTTGGCTGTGCCTATGGTTCACTTTCTAGGATATTGCATAACTTAGAATTGGTACAAGAGGACAAGATAGGTGACTTATGTGGAAGTAAACTTACAGATTGCAAATGGATGCAAGCAGTCAAAGACATCAATCCTTTGAAGAACAAACTTGCTTCCATGGCAGAAGTATTGCCAAAGACTTCAACTACAATGAATCCTGAGGTGTTCAACCCTCTTCCCCGAAATCTCAATTTAAAACTTGATAATGCATCAGGCCAAAATAAAAATAGGTATGTCTTTTCATACTTATCTTATTTGACTTGGCTTAAGGTCTTTGATGAGATCCAAGTGGGCTTTATGA
Organism: Isoetes taiwanensis; assembly: GCA_021234155.1. Taxonomy (NCBI): domain Eukaryota; kingdom Viridiplantae; phylum Streptophyta; class Lycopodiopsida; order Isoetales; family Isoetaceae; genus Isoetes; species Isoetes taiwanensis. The sequence continues at coordinate 93,936 of JAJEKV010000548.1, forward strand.
TGATCGGCCACACCCATGATGATATTGATGCTTTATTTGGAAAATTTTCAACCTTGATGAGTTCATCGGATGCTTTGACACTACCAGAGCTACTTTACTTGTTCAGCAAGTGCAATGCAATTCCATACTTCATTGATGAAGTCCCAAATTGGAAGGCTTTCGTGAAGGGATTCATTCCCGATGAGGGCCAACGCCTGGTTGGTCATACTGAACCATTGCTCTTCAAATTTAAGATGGCAGGAGATTGGCCTGTTATGCAATACAAAATGCGTCCTACACATAAAGAGTGGCTGCCAACAGGAGTTGGAATGTGGAAAGAGGATGAACATGGTCAGCCAATGCTACCAAGTGGTGTGCCACAAAATATCCTACCAGACCAACATTGAAAGATCTTCCAGGTTGAAGGATAGCATCAACAAATACATCTCCTTATGGAAGGACATATGTAAGAATCAAGAAACTAGCTTGCTCGCAAGGCAATACATGGCAAGTGTTGAGTATTGGAGCCAGCTTCTTATCTCTTTGGAGGATGTTCCTCCAGGACGTCCTCGAAATGATGCATTTTGGCCACAAACAAGACAAGCTCCTCTAGAACAAGTTGCATTTGTTCCAGAGATCGACGTGTCTGCCTTGGTCACGCGACCTTTACCTTCTTATTGTGGCCCTTCAAATGGGTGTCCAGTGATGCCTCTTGAAGAGTTTGATCCTCACGTACATGTGACAAAGGGTATGTTTGTTCTAGTCGGACCTGGAGATGACAACACTGCCACCTAGTTAGGATATGCGGAGGAGAATCTTGTTCTTGATCGAATCTACATATTTTGGCCATATTTATATATCATGGTGGAAGCTTACTAGAGGGACTACAAAGACTGCTTAACTAAGCGTTGGCGGCCTAATCCATCCGATCCTTCAAGGTACAAAAATTTAGATGTTATTCATTATGCTTGGGATGCCAATGGCAAGAGGCTAAAAACTGTCCAAATTCGGAAATATATTGTAGACATGTGGAAAGACATAGCACATTCATCTTAATACATGAGATCTTATACTTTTAATACATATCTTATTCATCTTAATACATTAGATCTTGTACATTACTAATAACTGCATAATACACTTATATCGTACATTTATTTATTCATCATGGATAATACTCTTATAGCATACATGATTCATAGATTATAGGCATTGGTGGTATTATCAATCTCATAAGCGTCGCGCCCTGGAACCCAAACAAGATTGATAACAACACGATACTCGTTGGGGGAATCTCTCTCTCGACCCTCTGCTATACCATTCAGCCAGGGATCAAGGATGATACCTTTTTGCACGTATGCATATAGATCTTTGAAGCTCATAGAGCAAGTAATGGAGTCGAGATATTCAGCCGGAGGAGGCAATTGCGACCTCTGAAGAACTCTAACAGGACGTCGAGACATTGTCTTATGCCAACAAAGCGAAGCTATACTTATACCCATAAAATTATTGATGTCCACTGCAGCAACATTATTGGGTATATACGAGTATCATACGTAGTAAGTATATCCAATAATTTCTATGTGTATACCATCAATAATTTTGGTGGGTATAAATATACATCAAATTCCCGAGTCCATCAACATTGGCCTCCGTCTAGCTATGGCACATTCTGGTCCTGAATGTGATTCCATTACTTGCAAGATGAACCATGAGGACCTCTTGCAGTGCCGCGAGCGAGGTATAGCGCTTGAAGACTGGCTGACCACTGTTGCCATCAATCCTGCCCGCCATTATTCTGATCCCTTCGATGTTATCATCCATCTTATATGGAATAGAGAGCATCATATATTCATGATCGAAAGCATCTCTGGAGCACCTAGTGACGATGATTCAGAAGAGTAAAGTACTTGTAATCTTGTTGTAATCTGGTTGTGTTAGTATACAACATGTATATACATAACCTTTATAATACACATAACCGTACTATAAGTATAGAGATATACATAACCCTCTGAGGTATACTATATAAGAATTATTCCAACTTGTCTTCTATATTCCAAATTTAATGAAACTCTGCTTAATGACGTAAACATGTTTACAAGGAGTATGACTGTTTTGCAATCTGTGAGCGTGGTATTTTCGTTCCCAATCATACCACCCAAGAGCATGTATAACAAACTAACACTGAAGATGTGATAACTCTTGTTGCACTTTAGGTAGTTGGCAATATGGTGACCAAAGATATACCACGGGACCAAAAAATGCACCATCTATAACTATTAGACTCATACTTAGAGGAGTCCTTTGTATACAATATTTGTTGTATATCTTGATCTATCGACATATGTGGAAGCATCTCCATCCTTCGATAGAATGAATACCTTTATGCCTTGGATTCCTTGAGCTCTTGAGAGTGCCACGTACAGTTGTCCATGACTGAATACTGGGATTGAAAAATACAAACCAATATTGCAAGTTGATGTCTTGTCTATGTTTATGGAAACCTTGAATATGTAGTACGCCCACCCTTCAATAAAGTGTGTGCATTTCCCGAGGAAGCAACTGCAAGTGCGATGATACCTTCTTTCTCGAGCCATTTGCACCCTGAACAAAGAACACCCGTTCTTTTTCCAACATCACGTGCTCGTCGATGACACAATCAAAGATAATGTATTGGCCATTATATAGGCGGTTCACATCTTCTTCCACGTCTGCCATGTCTTTTTGAAACACCTCATTCCGAAATATTATTATGGATCTATTGCATGCTCAAGAAAAATGAATTCAAAGACTCTCAAAGATCGTCCGATAAAGTTCATATGGTCTTCAATGTCTAGAAGTGTTATGTCAAAAAACCGATCATACACTTGCCCATTTTGATCCTCTGCAACCCTTTGTGCCTCATGCAAGAAGTCATCGACCATAGAAAGCTCGACTTCTTCCCACAGTTGTAGTGAATTCGATAGTTCACAATTTAAAGGGATCATGGTGAACATGTGCGGCATTTGTGGTGGCATGCCCTACGCTGCTGCTTCCTGAAGAGACTCGAGTAATTCTGTGTCACCTTGAAGCAACCCACAATGAATGCAAGCTTCTTTATATGTTGCACACAACTCCCCATCAAAAGAGCATAGATCTTCAACATATGTCCAATAGTGTGAAACTTCTGATTGGTGGATCTAACCATCTATGTCCTACTAGGTTTATCATAGATAAACTTTTTTGGAAATCCTGTTAGAGCAATTGAGTAGCCTCTCTATTTCCAGATGCATTCCTCTCGATAAAAGCTGTCAATGTTGTTCCGTTATTCTTGCTTCTTATAGTGTCCATGCTCATACCTTCTCGATAGTATATATCTTGTTGCATTGGGGGTTGTATTGGGGGATGCACAACCAACCTAGTGACATGAGGAAACCATTGTTGTATATTATATGAGAGGATTCTCCATGATGCCTCAGAAGCTGAGAAATAGCGTGCATTCAAGAATTACTCAACCTCATCATGGTTTATGGCAGATGCCTTGCTAGTACATAAACCATCATTCGCTGCTTCTAAGTTTACATTCATCAATCTGGCCCTTTTGTAGATATACTCATACAGATATTTAACGACCTTTACAGCAGCACATACCTCAACATTGATATGGCACTTGAAGTACGATGTGAGCCACGAATTATATGGCATGACCTATCTATATCCTCTTTTCCACATTTTGGCCATCATCCCTTCTTCGGTACTATGGATATCCATCAACAACTGTCATCTTTTCTAAAAATACACGTGAGTACGTTTTGTACACTTATTATCCTGCATGCACGGACTGTTCGGATATCCAGTATCACATGGACACATGTTCGGGTATTAAGTAAGTAGATACATGTTTAGAAAAGTGCCTTAGAACAAATATGATGTACCCTTTTTCTTCTTGCTTTTGCATATACTGGGCAATCGTCACTTGATCCACAGAGGGCTATAATAATGCTTAGGCATTTCTTCGCCATAGCATAAATTGCAGTCGGTAGAGTAGGACAATGAAACAATTGTAGATTGTCGAAGTTATCTTTATGCCATTGCATAGATTTGAAATAAAATTTGCAAATTCATTAGAACCAAGCAAAATCTAGTTTCAAACTTAATAAGCAGAAGCCTACCACGACAACATTTTCTTTGGTGTATCTTTTGTTTCTTCTTTCATATCACATCATTTACCTTTACCTTCACCTTTCCACGCAAACCCCAAAAACACCAAGTTTACTGTGGTGCTTTAATATATAGATTGGGGACATTTAATGGATATACCATATGTATAAAAGTAGGTACCATAAACCAAGGACCATGCAAAATAGTTGAAAGTGTAATTTATTTTCAACCTTTGGCAGTGGTTATTATTACATTGTAGCATATTAGTACACCTAAATAATAGAGGTGTAGCAAGTAGGAAAATTCTATGTAATAGAGCATATTACTACAAGCATAAGCCCCCAACTATATCTCAAAGTAATTCTTGAGACCATTCTTCCCCAATGGAGTAGAGGGAAGATTGTTGATTTATGGGATATGACCTTTGTTCTAGAGGTAATGTGTAGTCATTATTACCTTCTAGCATCTTTACAGCCATGCCCATGGAAGGACGCATGTTAGCATCTTGGCAAGCACAGCAAATGCCCATCTATTACCCTTTTAATTGCACTACATCACAATCTTCTTTTGGCAATTTGGAATCGAGGAGGTTCCATCCTCATATCTTTGAGCTGCCCAATTCAAAAGCTTATTTCTTCACTCATCGCCATATTTGAATAATTTCTATGACCACTAACAACCTCAGTACCACAATTCCAAAGTGTAAACATCATTTTCTCACGAGACCTTTGCCATTCACCCATTGGTGCTAAATATCAAAGGTCCCCATCATTCTAGTGAGTATCAAAGAAGTTTCATCTTTGGCATCAACACTTTCGGTCCAAAATGCAACTTTTGGGGATAAATGATTCATCTAGAAGGATGTTTGAGGAACTTCACATCCAAATGAAGTATTCTTGGATTGCATTCTTGATCTTGAGATATACCAAGCCAATGCGGTTCGAATAATCTTCATTCTCTGAGCCCAATCTAGAAGGTACTCACCACCATTGAATATCCATTTGTCCAAGGAGCCATTAGACATGAACTCATATATGAAGTTTATTAGTGCCTTGCACAAAACCCAATAAGCGGACTAGGTTAGCGTGGTGCAATTTGCACAGAGTTTCAATTCCCGATTTAAATTCGACCTTCATTTCCGGCTTTCCGGTTTCTTGGCGCAATTTTCCTTCCATCAAAAGCACACCCTCGTTAACGAAACCACCTTTTCCAATTTGTTTTCCAAAGTGATCCGTCACCACCTCCATCTCTTGGATAATTTTGTATTTGGACAAAAGATATTATTATATCATCCTCACCGGAGGCTGCGGGCACCCAAGAGGCGTGAAAAGAAGCCAAACATGTGCTCTTTTTCTACATCATATGTATCTTTGATTGAATCATGTATCTTGGTTGTTCAAAATGCGGTAGGAAGAGTTTGAGCCCTTGAGGTTTGGGGCTTTATCTCTTCCTCACGAGCCCTCGATGGCTAACTCCTTCCATAGTGTAAATCCTGCTCGTCGGCGACCCATTAGATCTTAGGGTCCGGGAGGTACGGCGTAGAGGAATGCTCGGCGGCCTCCTCGTCCTCCTCAATATCTTGGTCCATAATGATGGCCGATTACCAAATCGTTTCGAAGCAAGCTTCGTCCTCTTGTGACAATGGGGAGGTCGGAGTCCCTCACCTCCTTATGCCCCTTAATGGCATTAGGGCATGCTCATCATCCCCTAACATCTGGGAGGCGGTGTGGAAGTCGGGTAGAGGCCGCGAATCATCCCTCGTTATGAACACATGCGGTACAATCTCTTATGATGAGAAGCCGAAGAAAGCGTAATGTCGGGATCGCCTACATGTTAAAGATGTGGTCTACTTCGGAGGAGAAGGGTGAAGAAAGATCAAGGGGACCGCAGTGGTTCAAATACCATTAAGGGTTAGGATGAAGGGTTAAGGAGGAGAAGGAGGATGAAAGGAAGGAAATGAAACCCTAATGGGTCAAAATATTTTTATAATTTTCGCACGTTTCGAAGAATTATTATTAAAAATTATTATTTAATTAATAATTTATATTTAAATACACACCAAGTGGTGGAAAAAGATTTTTATATTTTACAACGTCAAAATGAGAATATTTTACATAGATAAGTTCACAATAGTTTTACAACAAAAGAAAGAAAATTAAGCTGATCATCAAAACCTCGGATCCTCTGCTAGGCTGGAGTCCTTAGGCATTATGGTAGCCCCTTTGCATGAATGGCTAGAGGTTGGCCGCTCAAAATCCTATGAGGTAAAGCCTCGGCCGACCTCGAGGTGCGAGATTACCAAAGGCTTGGAACCTCAGGTCGGGTTTAAACTCTTGGGCAATTTCATCAAAGCGCATTGAAAAGGGTTTGACAATCACTGCAGAGGCCTGATACTTACGATCTCTCAAGAGCCACTGTGTCTACGAATCTATGGGGCTTCCAAGTGGCTTGATTTCGCTTGCTTCAATAATAGTCGTGATGGATTTCCACCTATTGTTTGGATGCTTGCCCGTCAACGACGGTCTTCTGGCCTCCCGAGCCGAATAGCTGTCTCTTGGCAATGGTGGCATTCTTCAAGCTGGTCTTAGAATCCACATAATTCCCTTTACTTGGAAGTTTTGTATTCTTCCTCTTCCTATTGCCCCACTCCCTATTCTTCCTATTCTCCGGCCTCCGCCCGACCCACATGTTGATCTATATTGTGGTCAACATTCCGATCCCCCTCACGATCAACAATCCTTGGCCGGGTCCCCCTCACGATCAACTTGCCGGTCCCCCGCCGGCCAACTTGGCCGGTCCCCCTCGCTGGTTTGGGCATCCTCCTCTTAAGCTTATGGAGCCTCCTTCCTCAAAGAGATCCCGCCTTTGTTCAGGGTTACACTTGTACCGGGTAATCTCCAGATGGTACCTGGGTCAAGAGTCAAGATGTCCGCTTTCGTACGCGATCCATACATCTTGTTGAAACCAGGGACATTTTCAAAATGAAAAGTTTATGCAGTTCTTCTGCCCAAAGAAAGGTAGGTGTAATGGTCTTCAGGACATAAGCACATGGCCCTTACCTGTGGCTAAAATCGCAGCCTGGGCTCGTAGCCACTAGCTGCTATTTTGTCAAGGTCTTCCATCTCAACTGCTGGGCCTCTCGGCTCGGATAAGCTCCACAGATCCTCCTCGACCGGGTCAGGATAGGAAACTGAATAAGGGCCCAAGCTTTGATCAAATGGCTTGCTGGCGGGTGTAGGGTTGATCTGCCAGCTTCAAGGAGGAAGCGGCCGCTGAAATGAAAGATGGGGGTAAGGGATTTGGCTATCAGAAATGTTTCACTGGGCGTTTAGAATAAAAGGTCGTATCATAGGGAAGCCATCATCCTGGAAGATAGTCTATGAACAGGACGCTAAACAACCTGGAAGACACGCTTTGTTTAGATCCACTTGAGCTTGAAGCGCCAAGACTGAAAGGACCACACTGATATAAAAAGAGAAGAAAGTAGGGGCGCTCAAGCTGTTGAATAGGTGGCGCTTAGCTAGTAGTTGGCGTTTATGTAGTTTAGGTGGCCAAGCAGGTACCTGAAGGAAGGCTCATGGCATGAGCTCAAGTCCGGCCATTAAAGTAGGAAGTCGGCAAAGAAACACACTTTTAAAAGTACAAAATTTAATCTGAACTTAACCCTAAATCAAATTTAAAAAAAAAAAAATCTGGTCGCGTATAAAAATACGGACAGTATAGGCGCCGCGTAGCGATACGCCCTAATTTAAAGAAACACCTCCTGGACGACAGCAGCGCCTTGATTTTCCTGGCTTGTCGTTGACTCTTCCGCCTGGAGGCATGCCCCTAGGGTATTTGGGAGGTGCCCATCCATTGGAGCCATTGCCTTTCATCCGAGCTATCTACAAAAAGTTATAGCCCCTTCCAAACTTGGGTCCTCCAATGCTCTAATCTTCCATAGAAACCCAACGATACTTAACCCAGCACAAACCATCAAAGAGCTAAACAAATCATAATGCTAGCTTAGACCCCACCTAACTACCAGCTAACGAAGTTAGTTTGGTCGCTATGATTTCCGCGATCCGAATCACGTGTCTCCTATACCATCGTGACGCCTTCCCTAATATATACTACCCTGGACGTATATACGGACTTTCCTCCTGCATGCACCAACCGCTATTTATGTGGTCTGCCTAACCTCATCTCTAAGAAGATGCCTCGAGGAAGGACACAGAGGGGTCATTCTGCCCACGCCTTCATGGCTGAATATAATGAGAATTCATATTTCCATAAGATACTACCATCGGTTATACATCCATCCAACCAACAAACAAAGAAGATGCATTTGGCATTAGGGAAAACACCCAAACCCATGGTTCTAATTCCCTGCCTGTGACTCAAAGGAGGATCGACCCATCGGCCAGGCATCCCAAGAGGATCAGCAGAATCGTGGGTCTTGATTTTTATACTACCGGTATAGAACATCGGGTTAGTTGTCCACCCATCCCGCCCCTCCCAAAGTACCCCTAGTGATGAGTCGCAACTGCTGATATGGTGCATCAAATGAGGCCTCCCGAGACGGTGATTTTAAGGTATCACCTCGGAGCCTTACTCAGGCTCCATGAAGCCCCGCCTCAAGGAGGCACTGCAAGTGTCCCCTTCCGTGATCACAAGGTTCCCAGCGGTGAGCCAGAGGAATACGTGCCGCACGAATTCTCGCATCCGCCTGGCACCCACCTGGTCACCCCACCACCAGCATGTGGTGCCCACACCTCCACCAGAGTGTCGCACTCCATATCCGCCCTCACGTGACCTGGCCATCGGGCCTAGCCCACTATAGGAGTCTCGGGAGCCTTTTATGTTGCGTGGCAAGACCCCCGCCCCACTTCACCATCAAGTCCCTTTCCGGGTGCTAAGCAATTCCATAGCATCCACGACTTCGGCCTCGTGCAGTGCCTGGCAATAATTGGGAATTAAAAAGGAGCTACTAGGAGCATACTAAAACATATAGCACGAATCTCTACCCCCCCTCTAATCCCCTTTATGGGAAGTTTACAGAGCTACTTTCATAAAACATCCATCCATAAGTAATAAAACATAATCCATAATCGAATGTAAATCCTAAATATCAAGAAGGGTTAATCCCTAAGTAAGAACAACAGAGAGAAGACTCAAAGAACTTAATTTAAGCTCTATCCTTAAAGATATCAACTAGATTATCTACTAAACCAGTTCCAACTTGATCCATTGTCATGAGGCGCATCCATCTCTCGAAACGCGGGTGTTGGGAACCCGCGGGGGGGTGTTCAACAGTTGTGTACTTGGCTCAGCTGCTCCCTTCTCCGGTAGGTTTTGGGGTCAAGTGGGATAGTGATCCACCTTTGATGGCCCAATTAGCATTCCCCCATCTTTGGCCAATCGAGTTTGGCCAAGTGGGCCTTCCTAAACCATTAATTAACTTAATTAACCCACTTAGATGTTAATTCCTTAATTATAGGTTATTATCCTTAACAATTAAATTAGCATAGCTAATTTAATCCTTTAAGTCAACCCCTAGGTTACAATACCCCATGGTGGGCATTTGATCAAGACGATGTCGGATATGTTATCATTATACCATATAAATACTTTCGGAGCGTCTACAAATCGAGATAGTTTAGAGCATCTTGAAATGGCTACAAATTGATGCTTGAGCCAATTGCATAAGCCCAAAGAAAAATAAAAGCTATGAATGCCCTTCAATTCCATGTCTTAAATCTATAGATGGACCCCGGCTCTATACCTTGCATAAACTATTGCCAAAGTTAGATTTACCTTTAGCCCCTTTGCCTGAGCTTATTATAAACACAGCAAAGCAAAAAGGGAGACATAGTAGAAAGAAAATCATCGCAAAAAGGGAAACAGAGAGAGCAAAATGATTCCAAACCTTGTGTTTCCTTGCTTATATAGGGCTCAATAGAAAGGTACATAGAAGGACCTCGATTCTGTCCACGGTCCCCTAAGCAAAGTAGCACAAGGACCAGAACAGGCCAGCAACCTTTCACGCAAGAACACACGCAGCTCACTTTTCCATAGACATATGTTGCAAATCCAAAGACCCCAAAAGCCGAATAGGACAAAAAGCCCAACTTCATCATTAATACAAAACTGACGGTGAAAAAATATGCCTCCTAGTCGCCTATGCAAATGTCTGGGCAACAAAGCCTCTTATGCGAAAATAAGACAAGTACACTTTTCAACTCGGACACATCCAACAAGATCAAATGGCATATCCCATGGCACATTCCATCAACTCACTCTCCCAAGGGTTTGCTCTTCAAACAACCCAAAATATGATATGTGAAGAAAAAAGAAACATTAAAAAGCAAGAACAATTAGGTGATTACGTAAAAAAGACAAGACAGGGCTTAGAAGCTTGCAAAACTTCACAATAATGATTGCTCAATCAAATTCATGGATCAGTGGTATTCAACAACTTCTAAATTTATTTGTAGTATGGCTTATTGGTGGTGTTCACTAATTTCCATTTTTTAAAAATCAATAACCATACGAGCGTTTTGGAGGATATATTTGCTCGTTTCATTTCTTTTCTCCCTAATGTAATGGTCTATTTCATAATTGAGTTGCTGTAAAAGCTATAAATGAGTTTTAGTCTATAGAATATTCACAAAATTATTAAGGTATACTCACGTTGAATCAAGAACAAAAGCCAACAAAGTAGTAAACTGCACCTGAATAGGGCAAATAAGGGCAGCATTTGAGAGCAAGCTGGATTCAATCTTTGTAACTCATAAACCAGAAGGGTTACAAAAAGACCACCTAATCAGTAATCCGAATCTCAACCCAAGGCGGCCGATTCAAGCTCTGTAAATAAACCAGAGGGGTTAAAAAGACCAATTAATCAGTTATCCGAATCTCGCCAAATAAGGGCAGCATTTGAGAGAGCAAGCTGATTCAAGTTTTTGTAACCTATAAACCAGAAGGATTCACGAAAAAGACCACCTAATCAGTAATTGAATCTTCAACTCCAAGGGATTCAGATTCAAGCTCTGTAAATTCATAAACCAGAGAGGGTTTGGCAAGAAAAGACCACCTAATCAGTTATCCGAATCTCAACTCCAAGGAGGTCCTTCATGATTTCATATGTCACAAATGCTAAAAGCTATAGATGGTAACCTGCAACAGATCAAATCAACATCAAATGTTATCAGTAGGCATAAGGAAGGTAACAAACTAAGCATTAAAAATAAGGCAACCTTCACAGAGTTCGAAGCAGCCCTTGTAAAGTGCACCAAACCCTCGTTTACAGTCTTTTCTAAAAGCATCCACCATACCGTCGTATTGAACTGGAGCTGCCATCTTCCCATCTGCAGTCACAATGGGTGATGCATCTTTCCAACCAACCATTTTGCATCCGCCCGACGGACAACATCCAAATGGGTATGCAACAGTCTGACCAACTGTTCCAGCCACCGCACCACATCCTAGCTTTGTTACTACACTCAATTCAGAATCATCCTTAGCGCCAAAGGTAGAACCTTTACAACCCAATCTTTTAAAGTCTCATATACAGCAAAATTGAGACCAACATACGGTACCTGCAAATATAAGCCATACAAGAGATTATCAACGTTAACATCCTTTGTTGCAGGCAAGAAAAATCTCAAAGCATCATAGATTGTTGATAGAAAAGCCCATGGCAAAAGAAATAGCTAATAGACCATCTATGATATCCTCCTGTATTTTACATTAAGTATCATTACATCCAGATGTCTATGAAATTGTTTTTTAAATCAAAATGAACATGCATTTAATAGGAACAAGCCAGGAATGGATCAGAGGTAACCTTTACCACTCCAATGACAGATGGAAGCCAGCCTTTGTATAATGCTCAAGCCCTCCTCCTTTACAATAGTAGAGGTTGCATGGACCATGCCTCTATATTTGCCCGAGCGCCCGTCTGCAATGTTCCAAACATTGATCTCTTGAACACAATAAATCACTTGAAGATATATAGCGAAATAACTAACCTGAACTGTCAAACGCCCTCTCACCATATCTAGTGGATAAGTAGCAGACATGGCAATAATACCAGCACAAGCTCCAGCACAAAGCCGAAGAAGAACAGGTGTAAGCTCTGCATTTTCTGAACATCCAGACAGAGGCACTATTCAGATGAATTAGAGCCAGAAAAAAGCAATAAGAAAGGATGTACTTACCACAATCTGCTTGTTGTCGATAGAGCCATAGGATTGCCCTATTTAAACAGAGAAAAAAATTAAAATCAATGCAGTAAAATCTTTCACAAACTAGAAAATACACTAATCATGGAACCACAAATACGAAAAAAAAAAATATACACTATGTGATATTGTTGTAAAGCAGGATTAAAAACATGAAATATATAACCGATGGCCACAGACCTTGAAGCTTGTTCATAGCTGCAGAACTTAACAGCAGAATTTGGTATAATGCGTACACAATTAGTGTCGTTGCCTTTAAAGAATCCACGCATACCCTCTTGCCCCCAGATTGTCTTTAAGCCTTGAAGTGTTCCACTGTATTGAGGATTATATGGGTTTTGGACCTACAGAGTAGAAATGTCTTAGTAAAAACAAACCCAGAATAGAATTCAAAAGGACAAGCCCAGAAGGGGATATCTGTAACAAATATAGTAATGACACTCACTTGAAGCAAAATTTTCATGCGTTCCAAAGGTGCCACAGCTGTTCTGGACCTGCAATCAAATATTCTTAATTATGTCATAACAGATATTATAACCAAACAAAAATAAAGAGCAGAGGATCAACTTAGGATTAAGAAAGAACTAGAAAGAAAGAAAAAAAATTCAATACGTACACTCCTCCTGCGACTCCTCCAGCTGTAAGAGATTTGCATATGGATAAAAGGGCGTTCCCCGGTGCTTTGACATCCTGTGTGGCCAGTTTTGCCTCCCCAGCAAATGATACAAGTGTTTCAGCTGCAGTTTCTTTTTCCGTCAGCATATGGCTGGCAATATGCAGCGTTGCTCCTTCGTACTCGAACTTCCTCTGGTTCGGTTCCATCCTCGTAATTCTTAGGTAGGACCATCGAAGATGATTTCAAGTAACTTGGAAGCCACAAAATGTGTCGCTTACCTTCAACAATTACTCCAAAATGTAGCCATCAAACATGCATTGCCCAGCCCTTCACCAGAAATCCAAAACCCTGGCTAATTTGCCTCCCCATCTTTGGAAGCGCAGCTGACTGTTTCAAGAAATGGCGAAAATTCGAGGAATCATGGTGAATCCGTGCCCGGACTTGGCCAGAAGATAAAATACGAGGCCATAATGCTGTTTTCAAGCTCAAAAAGGTATGCCATAACAGAAAACAAGCTCCAGCGTATAAATATGGCCAGAATTAACAAGAGAAGGTACATGAATCAAACCAGGAAACGACGCATGAGCCCCAAACTAAACCACGTGAGGCTAAGAATCGGGGCCACCGTACTCCTGGAAACCGCCAGGACCGCCGGCGCCGCCTTGAGTACCCCTTAGGGCAGGCAGAGCACTTGTTTAAATTTACTTTTGTTCCGGTCTCAACAAGCTTCTGCCATAGCCAGGACTTTGAAGCATATTCCGTCGAATAATATTTCCGGGCGGTCCAGATGAATGGTATCGGACGGTGAGTGAGCACTTTTAGGGTAGGAGTACACGTGGCAAGCTTAACGCCCTAGATTGTCTGGAAGTATAATCTCCTGGCTTTAGTGACTTTACACGCAGATATAGTAGCTATCCATTTTACCACCTTTTGACCTTGGAATCTGGCATTTATGGGCCTCTCAATTTGGCCACACATGCGCCCATCTAAATTTGGCCCACATGTGACGCTCACGTGACTAGCCCAATCTTCATATCCACAACAGGATGTGCGCATAATAGATCGTGTCAATGTGTTTATTTCGCCCAAAAAAAACATAAGTGTTCAAAAAACAAGCCCAGGCTTTCCATATAATTGAGAAAGAAGAGAGCCTCTGTCCCAGCCTTCTCCTCACTTTTGGATCCATAACAACTTCTCCACTTGCAAGCTCTTAGTGTCGCCCCCAGAAGTTCGACGTCTTCATCTCGACGTCGTCGTAGAAGTCTCCCATTGGCCATCCATCACAATCAAACATCTCCACCAGGTAGAAAACAGTTGTGGTGATCATCTCGAACTATTTTGTTTCCTTAGGATGTTCTTACCATTGTACCTTGTTGTCAGCTCTCGCTCTTATGTGCTCTCGCTCTTATGTGTAAGTAGAGACTGATAGTTTCAAAGTTTGATTTATTTTATTTATTTATTTATTTCAGTTCAACTTTTTTAGTTGGCATTCTTGTGCTCCTTTTTTTAGCCACGGGCTGCAGTTGAACGGTAGATGGGAGCGGCCACAATTGGCGAGACTATGTGCTGTTGTCGATTCTGAGGTTATTGAAGATGAAAGCCATACTCTTCCGAAGTTGCCCCTTTTGAGATAGTTGAATCATTTTTGACCTTAGCATTCCATTCCACGCTTTCACAACTTCGAGCACCATCATGCATGACTTTGGCATTATACATACTTGAGGTTCTAGATGGCGTGCAGGCTACGGGCCCTCGGTAGTTATTATCTCCGATTTTCTAGTATCATCATTACCGCAAAAGTTTTTCCTTGAAAACCTTCGGTAGGGTTTTTAATCTAGTAGTATGATTGTCTTAGCCCGGTTATGGGTCCCATGACCTATTGGTCTCCATGGGCGTTAAAAACTATTCTATTCTATTCTATTCATTGAGAAAGGAATGCAAAGACTGTATTTTCTTGTTTTCCATCTTGTTGTCTTTTTAGCTTTTCATGTTCTTAAGTTGTTCTTAATCAATGTTGGATGGATACTTAGCTAGAATAGTGGTGACACCACTATCTAGCCTTGGTTCCTTGATTCAACAAAGTGATGATTTGGATATCTTACCAAGACAGAATCTTTGCTCGAGTTTTAGATCTGGATCTGAAGTAGCTATTGCAAGCTCTTCATTTGGTGCCCTTGCCCGAGATTCTAAGAGACTAGGTGAAATCATATAGTATTGTAGTCATGGACTTGTGAAAGACATTGTCTATTGAACACTTAAGAGTTCTTGCAGTGAAACCCAAACACAAGGGAGATTCATATAGTATAAGTGGTAATAACCATCAGAGTGAATGTATTAAAATAAGTGGTATTTACCATTCAATCTTCCTTGTCTGTTGTATAATAAGGGTGAAAAGGTGTATGACAAGGCATTTTCGTGCGTATAAAAAATAAGAGGTTTTTTGGCGATGCCGCATGGTAGGGCAAAGCCTTCTGGGGTGCGTGTCGGAGATATCATTCAAGACCCCCGATGGCGGTAGTTTCGGAGAACTTCTAAAGCTTGATTTCATCTTGAAGTATGGATGTACTTGACTCACACCAGCTCCCACAGTGCTGATGGGTGGAAAGAAGTAAATCATATCTACTCTACTCTGGAGCTAATGTTATTTTTTTTGGCCACCTTAGAAATGCATATTCCATATATATGGAAAGGTGAATCCCCTAGGTTGAAAGGAAGACAATGGTAATAGTAGATACCAGACCTATGGCATTTCATGGTCATGGTAGAGGAACAGTGATACATCATGGCAAATCTCCAACAATGCAGTATATGACGTTCCCCTTTACATTGATGAAGGTGGTAATTTGGTCATTGAGAACAGCAGGCATACCAATTGGAAAGCGGAAGACAAGGTGCCCACACTGTCAGCCTCTTCAAGACATGAAGCAGAACATGTTGTACGCATATTATACGAGCTGCCAGACTTTCCTAAAGTGCAGCACAGCTCACATAAATGAGCCAATGAATTTGACCATTATATAGAAGTTTGCAATTGGCCAATGGTATTCAAAGCAGTTAAGACACATTTTGCGACAATAAGGACCATAGTAGCGTCATGAATCTAGTTTCAGCATGAGAAGATGATGCTTACTTTATCCTTAAAAGGAGTGAATGGTTTATAGATGATAGATTGACTTTGTATAGATGGCAAGTAGTCAAATGTTGTGCTTAAGAGTTTCAAGCCAATTGCATTTGGACGAGAACTGTTATAATTATTACCAGTAGTGAACATCCCAGATAAACACATTTCGGTCAATTTCTTCCTCAAACTAGTAGATCACGTCAATCACTCCACCGAAGAAGAGTGATTATATACTTGGTTCTTGAATATCCCTCAGCATGTATTCTAAACCATAGGCTGCACATATTACAGTCGTTAGGACTCATAAATCTAGGGAACTAAGCAGGATAAAAATCCTATTCTTGAATCGTTATGTTATTTCTGATAAATGAATGATGCCAAGAATGCAAAATTCTATGACATATTGCTGCAGAATGTACTATGTCTTGGTGTCTAATTTGCAAGAAAATTTGAATTAAATTCAATTTTATTGTTCACGAAGACCAAAAGGCCTATGGGATCCATACAAATAGGCCTATATGATCCATAAAAATGCATATAGGGAAAAACTAGCCATAATAAGTTCGCTAGTAATCGTACATTTGTACATGTCAGTGTAGTGATGAAGGGCACAATTGAGCTGCATGTCTAGTACCTCTTGGGTATATGATGCTAGTGCCCATACTTATGGTATCTACCATATCATATATAACGGTTGGTTAGGTATAAACAACCAACATACCGTGCCCATATAGATGCAAATGCTAGGCAACACTCATCTTCAATAACTTCCATTGGAAACATTGGCAGACCCTGCTTTTTCACTCTTCCCGACTCCATCGACTTGTCTCAATTCTGAGGAGGCTCACCAATGCAAATGGATACAATCGTTATACGCTCTTTCATGAGCAAATGTGTTAATAGGTACTGTTGTGGACCCCTGGCAAGCATAGGATTAATCTGGCTTTTGTAATGTGATGTCTACCAACTTCAAAGCACTAGCATTCGAAAGCTTGCTAAGGAAACATGTGTCTCGATAAAACTTTTATTGTTCGTTACCTATATACACCCTTCTTGCACATTCCATTTGGTGAGCTAACTAAGAAAAAGGTAAGAAAAAATAAAACAGGGCACAGTTTATGGAGCAAAACGCAGAAAATTATTATTTTCTGTGCAAAAAAACTCGAAATTGTGCTGCACATATATAAAAAAAGTTTTGGGCGAGAGAAACAACTGCTTCACTTATGCAAAAAATCTTTCGCATAAGCGAAACTGTTGTTTTGATTATGCGAACATTTTTTTTGTTTCGTGTAAGAGAAACTTCAATTTCGCTTACGCGAAAGATTTTTCGCGTAAAGTTTAAACCTTGTAAAAAAAAAAATTCGGCGGCCTAAAAAAAAATACAGAAATCGTGATTTTACCTAAAAGTATGTATTTTTGGACTGCATATGTCTAGAAAAATAATTATGTACGTACAGAACCTATCCCTGTTGTTCAAGTCTATTATACTGTCTCGATCTTCTCATTTGCCCTCATGACGTAATCAACAATTGATTGTTAAATAAAGTGGATGCTCCATATTACAGTAAAAGACAATGGTTATGGCTATTTCCAGCAGAGTGGCTTCTTGGCTTGACAATCCCGATGATTTAAACAATGGTTGGTAGGTCGTTTTCACATATTCTTATATAGGTTGTCAATAGGTGGTCCATTACGGTTGCTTTCATATTTGCACCTTTTGGCAGACATAATTTTAATTTTTATGAATAACATCACTTAAATTCTATTTTCTATGGTGTACTCCACTGATTAGTAACAGAGCAACAAGCAAGCAAGCATTTTTTCTCAAACAATATAACCAGGTTCTCTAAATAGTTTGATTGGGGTACCCAAAAAACAAAGATCACTTCACAAAGTTCACAAGGATCACTTGGAGTGGATAATCATATGAGTTAAGAATCTAGCATCGATCCACACAAGAAGAAAAAAAAGCTTTGTGTTGATGCAGCTACAGGACTAGATGCATTGCCATTTGGTATTCATGACATGCAATTTTTTTACAAGAAGTTCCATACGCAAGTGAAATATTTCTAAACTTATTTTGAATGTACATCCTGCTCATACCTATCGTCTTGTTTTTCGTCAGATTAGCAATTGTAAATTCCATTTTGTACTCAATCAAGAGCTTACCAATGATTAAACCAATATATTCTAAATGATAATATTATGTGTATACCAACGTGGAGTCCAATGCAGTCCTCTCCATTAGGTACAATAGGCAACCCAGATAATGGACGTAAGAGTGCGTAGTTGTGAATGTCTTGTGCAGAGTAAGTTGTTAGCCATCCACATATAGAATATCTGAGTAATTACCTAAGGCGATTGTTTCTTGAATTCCAACATCTGCACTTATGTCAATTGGTCGTAGTAAGCACATCTGAATATAGAAAATGAAGACGAGTCAGAGTGTTTCTTCTTTCACATTTTTTCTTTTGGTGTATGTAGAAGTTTCTTTCCTCTAGATTATGTAATGAACAATTGGGTCGAATTACTGCAAAATTATGCATGTTTTAGAACGCGTAGTCTTTGCCATGCTTGGTGATAGAAAAGTGTTGCTCATAGGAATCAGTTAGGAGTTTAAATAGTACAGGAGTTCAAGAATAGTAAAGGAGTTCAAGGATAGTAAATAGTCCTTTGTCATAGAACTAAAAGGTCAGTGAAGAAGTGGTCTGATTTGGAGATCTTTTGATTTCCTCTCCTTTTTGAGTGGTAAGGAGACAAAAATACAAGGGCGGGGCCTTTTGGTGTGTGTGTTGGGGGGGGCTAAATCGGGCGCCCTTGAAGATAAATCTGCCACATAAAAGAGCTTCAAATGCCCATGCATAAATCAGTTTATCTCCCTCATCAGAGGGCATTCTCAAAAAAGTTTTCTTCTTTAAGTGCAGTTGTTCTGCTTCTTGTTACAACCTACGAAGTAAAACACGAATGCTTCTCTACGAATGTTTGACTATTCGCAAGAAATCAAGCCTGGAGCAGCTGAAAACAGAGGAAAGAGAGGAGCCCTAATCGCAGAAGAAAAAGGAATTTTCTGTCACTTGCCACGCGGATGAGTGTAATTTGCCCAACTGTTTATTACATTAGGGAAAGTTCCTGTCTCAGAATATTCCCTCATATCTATGCAAGCTAAGGGAGAAGTATCAAAATTATTGGCTTTATAGAATCAGTTTAGTAGTTCCCAAATTGACTGAAGTATCATTAGTTTGACAGATGATGTCCTCCTTGGACTGCATTGCTAACCAAACACGTGTCTTTCAGCCATTCAAAAGTGTGTTGAATGGCCGTGTGAAGTCCAAGAGAATGTTTTCCGCTGCATGGCAATGTTTTCCACTATATATTAGATATAATATCATCTTGAGTATGGCTTAAGATGATAGACACTGATCTAACTAACCGAGCAAGCTTCTCTACTAAAGTGTACTTTGATTCAAAAGATGGAAATAACATAGCATATAAACTTCATGCTCTTGGGGCCGCAGCGCCTCAAGGCCTGCTGGAGGGAAAAGAGAGCTCAATGGTTGGCTAGATGGAATGTGCAGGAGCACAGGTGCATACATGTGCAAACAGAGGCAAATCGCCATAGCTTGAGGCAATATCTTGGCGCTTGCTTCCTCAGCAAGCTTTGGGATGCCAATGCCCTTGAACATGTCAAGACAAAGACACTACCAGTAGCCACATAAATCCCACATTGGAACAAGGCCCGCAATGCTACCTGCGTACCCACTTGCCCATGAAAAAGCGCAGGACTCATTGCCTCCATTCGCCGAGGGCACATCATCTTGAATTGAGGCAGGCGGATGGATTGGTGAGCCACGCCGGGGCAGGCTCTGTCAATCTTGCCAAATGGGAGTCATTGAGGATGAATCTCATACCCTTCAAAGTTGCCCAAAGATATGATCAAATTTGGACGCCGGCTATATGCTGGAGTTGGTGGGGCCTGGCCAGCCGTTACATGTGACATTGAGCATCCGATGCGGGTCTTTGGGATCATACCTTCGAGAGGTTATGGGCATGCGAGATCAGCTATGTCCTCGGGCACACACTTGACATGTATATATACACCGATGTATACTTGTGCAGTTTGACATCATTCTTATTACCGCCCGGGTTTTTCCTCGAAAACCCTTGGTGGGTTTTTTTACCGGACAAGAATAAGTTTCTCTGGCTCCTTATGGGTCCCATAGGCCGATTGGCCTCAGTGGACAATAAAAAATCATTCTCATTCTCATTCTATTGAACCCATCTTTTAAGGGCCAATTTAATACATTGATGATATTGTCTAATTCGATTTCAATAAAATAAAATTAATTGTGAGGCAGTCGTGTCAACTGTCACACTCATTAACCTTTATCAATGTGACAACATTCGATGTCTTGCCAGAGGAGTTAACACACTCACATTAAAACTATGTGTAAATACACAGGCTCCTTGAGTGCAACAATGCGGGAAACGCGTGATGGTGTTTATAGTTTCAACAAAAGACGAATGTTGTCGAGGGGAATTTTGAAAATAGCATTCAGAACTTCGAGCTTAGCATTTTTTGACGAGAGCATTCTTACCATATGAGGCAGTGATAGGCGATGCAAAGAAGGCCATCTTAATTATAAATCCGTTATTTATTCTAAGCTTTTGAAAAAAATTTGTTTGCTCTTTGTTTTCCATGGTCAAAGGACCGCAGTTTGGAATTCGTATTTTTTTCTCTTGCCCTTTCTCTGCTGTTGAAGGTATTCCTGGAAATATTATAGATTTTAATCTAGGCCTGTAATACGCTGCAATTTCCTCCCCCCTAACTTTACGTTATCCAGTGTGTCTTCAACTTTGCCCTAAAGTTTTGAAGGTCTATATTTGATCTTCAATATTCGACGAACTAGATAGCCCATGGTTTTTCCTTCTCGCTCTACCGTTTCAAGGTTCAATGGCGATGCCTACTTCTTAGTATGCTGGTAGCTATAGCAGCTCTGGCAAGAGTGCATGCAGGGTTCAATTTTCGGCGATCTACTAAAATGAGGCATAGAATTTTCGACCGACTTAGGGAGCTCTTATGGCAGGTAGGCGCATAAAATTTTCGGCCGGCTTAGGGAGCTAAGAATATGCATTCTAACTAATGTTTGGTTTACTTAGGTCAAATGGTGCAGAGACTAAGAAACTATAAGGATAGGAATACTATAGGCAAGTCCTTGAGGAATATGAATGCTTTTGAGTTTTTCATAAACTAAGCAGGGTTCATGTATCTAGTCAAGCTTCATACAATTTTACATAGGTCAAGTTTCATACAATATTACATAGGCATTACTCAATCATTGTATTGCAATAATTTGTAGGACCCTAGACTGATAATCATTAGGGATTTTTTGAGATCATAAAAAGGGCCTTCTAAAATTGCTGACTAAGCTATATGAACTACCAATCGGAAAGAAGACCGGTAATCCAAACCAAAATAGTTATAACTAACTTACTAGATCACATTTTCTAGCATGTGTTGATAGAAAAGTCCAAATGAGCTCTTGTTTGGTGCAATAGATAGATCTCATTGAGATCTTTGCAATCTTAGGTGGTTTGCATATCTTTTAGCCCCATAGGATAGTAAAAAATGGTAAAAACCATATTTTTTGTAGTTTTGACAATCATAAGTGGTTAAAATATGTGCGAAGCACCTAAGGTTGGAAAGATCTCAATGAGATCTATCTATTGCACTAAACAAGAGCTCATTTGGACTTTTCTATCAATAGTTATGCTAGAAAATGTGATCCAAAGGAGTTAGTTATAACATTTTTTTGTTGGACCCATCGACTCGATTTCGATTGGTAGTTCATTTATTATTTTATTTGGCTTAGTTGGCATGTTTTAAAGGCCCTTTTTTAATCTCAAAAAAACCCTAATGAGTGTACTACCTCTTCAATATCTAGCATAATAACACGGGGTTTTCTTTGGATTTTTTGTACGCTTTTTATTAAGGTTTTTCTATAATTTGGATGATGTATTCACGTGGATGTACTAAACAGTATTTCTAGAGTGCATCTCTTTCTTAGCCATTGATTTCAAAGAAGAGGGAAATCGTGTAGTTGTGGGACTTTTATTATTCGCATGATGTTTTTTAGTGTGCACTTAATATTAGGTTTCCAGGCAATAGTAGTTTTAGAATTCCACAATTAGAGTTCGGGATTTGCTAGCACCAAGCTAAGAAAAAATACCCGCATCCACAAAAAGAAGCAGTTGTTCTTCCATCCATGCTATATTCGATCACTACCATATCTGATCTAAAGCAGTTGTTCTTCTATCCAATGCATATTCAATCATCTCTCTGTGCTAGCATGTCCAATCTTTTGCATGCACTTCTTTTTAAATTAAAAAATTCAGCCTACAACAATATTTTGTTAGTTTAGAGAGCTGCACAAAAGGGAAGATACAAGTAAGAAGATTGTGTGTTTTGTAGAAGTTTGGATTAGGATAATACAAAGATCTTCCTATGCGGCTCTCTTATAGCAATCCAACAACCAATAAGAATATGCAAACTCTGCTTCAATACAAAAAAAATCTAGTCTGTTATAGAAGCATGAAGATTTTGTATACCTGAGATGACAAAAAATACTCCATTGTTGCTTTTGTTAGTTTAGAGAGTTGCACGAAATGGAAGATACAAGTAAGAAGATTGTGTGTTTTGTAGAAGTTTAGACTAGGATAATACAAAGATCTTCCTATGCGGCTCTGTTATAGCAATCCAACAGCCAGCAAGAAAGTGCAAACTCTGCTTCAACATAAAAAATCTAGTGGGTCAATGGCTATTGTTTATATCTGAAAACTCCCTGGTAGTTTGTGATTGGAGAATGCGAGTGTGGAGATAGCACTATTCACTGGGGTTGAACTTGTCTGGGCTGAAGATAGCCATTGGAGCTACATGAAGAATTAAAGCTTATTGTGTTATTAAGCCCACAAACATTTGGATACTGAATATGAATGCTTGCAGATTTTGGACAAGTTTTTTAAGTACACCCCTAAAGTAGATATTTTGCAATTTAATTCCCTTTTGGTTTGGGTGCATATTCACATGGGGGTGACGTAGGGCAGCAAGAGCCCTTTTTCAACTTCTAAAAATCATATAATACATGTAGAAAATCAACACAATTAAGTATATTGGCTCAAACCTTATAATATTTCACAATGTACCAAAACATGTACGAGCATACCCCACAAAAAAAAATTGCTATCTACGATCTACATCGAGGAATAAATGGCAAATATGTCCATCAAGCCTGACTCTCGATGCGAGGAGTCACCCCACAGGTGTGAATATGCATCCAAACCAAAAGGGGTTTAAGGGGGAATTAAATTTAAATGTGTTGGATATAATGGTTTGTACTACCACTTCAATATGTAATTAGATGTCAACAATAAAGATTTTCTTGCATAGTTATTACAACCTCTCTTCATACCCTTCAAAGTTGCCCAAAGATATGATCAAATCCGGACACGCTATCTTTGAGTTAAGTGGGGCCTGGCAGCCGTTACATGTGACATTAAGCCGAGGCTTAAAATGCGGGTGCTAGGATCATACTTTCAGGAGGTTATGGACATGCGAGATCAGCTATGTCCTCGGGCACACACTTGACATGTATATATACATTTATTTCATGATGATGTATACTTGTACAGTTTGACAACATTCTTATTATTGCCACAGTTTTTCCCTCGAAAACCCTTCGGGGCGGGGGTTTTTTAACCCAGACAGTAATAAGTTTGCTCTGTTCCTTCTGGGTCCTATAGGCCAATTGGTCTCAGTGGACGATAAAAATCATTCATTCATTCATTCTTTCTTTCTTATTGTTCACTGATAACTTTACAATCTAGTAATGCTGGGCACCGTTATTAGTTTTTTATTAAGTTTTTCTTTTCGAGATCTTCCACAAGAGCCTTTTTTCCGCTAAGTTAATTTTAATATATGGACTAAAAACTATGTTTATGTTGTGGACAAGATATTTCTATTCGTGACTCAAGATATTTGTTCTTTTCGTGGCCCTCTATATCTTTGGAGCATGGCATGCTTATTTTTTCCCACATTCTTTCTTGCCACATTCTTTCTTGGAGTATTTATTTCCTTGATGGCGTCTACTTGAACTACTAAGCATAAACGCAAGTATATTGCTAAAAGATGGTCGTCAATCCCTATTAAGAAGCATCGTGTTAAGAACCATCGTGCATCAGCTATTCCTTTTATTCCATCCAATAGGGCTACTTTGAATCTTAACTTTTCAATGATCCTTTAGCTTCGATTAGTTTTTCTCTAAGTTCACCGTATGATTTGCCTAATTCTGCTCCTCCCTTGGTGGGTCAAAATTCAATGATTCCCAGTTCTTCTTCTTCGGATGTTATAGCAAACTTCCGCAAGCGTTAAAGCTCCAGTCTGCTCAAATCCAAGACTTACAATGTTCTTTATCTAGTCAATTCCATCGATCCGAGCCCTCGGATCAAGATTCTAGAGGGGGCGAGCATGCATGTCTCGCATGCATGCATCGCATGCCTTCTATGGTTGGGAGATTGCTATATTAGGCGAGGTTCTTCTTCAACGTGTCATCGACGCTTCCTCTTTCTCTCTCAGCAGTACTTTATTCTCTATTCTTTGAAACCCACCCCTCCCCCCAGTTAATTGTTTAATGTATTTGTCGCCTGGCACGCGTGATCAGCGCCTCCACTTTGGGAGGTTTGTTTTGTCGCATGTGTTCTAGTGTTGGTGATGTGCTTGGTGCGGGGTTCTAGATGTGCAGGTACATGTTGGCAAGTGGCAGCAGCTTCGACTTCTCCATTCGTGGGTTTTTTGGGAGCGAATTCTCGGCCTTACGTTTGTCTCAAGCCCCTTGCTGAATGCTTATCACTAGGATTTTTCCTCAAAAACTCGAAAGGGCGGGGTTTTTTAATCCTGGTGATAAGCTTTCGGCAGGTACACAAACCAAACATCTATTAGCATTGTATTTCATGGGGTCCAAGTTGTATAATTGGACATTCCCTTTATTTTTCTTCATGGGTAGTTCGCATATGTGCGACTATCCACTATCCACCATTGTAGAAAATCTGTTGAGATGAATGAGAAGCCTATCTATATGTTAATGAGAAGCTCGAGGCCTTGAGGTTGGAGATTCAGGAGCACGCTTCCCGTGATGTACCTACTTTTAAAAGTGGTCCAATTAGGTACTAGTATGAGTTCTTGTCCTCTATGCAAGACTGCTTTCACAATTTATACTCTCCCATGTCCGCGTTGAGCCCTTCGATTACTAATGACGTTCTTACAATTGTGAAAGTGAGTAAAACGTTTGTTGCTCGACATATGAAATTCTTGATTGTTGCAGACCGGGAGGGCTATGAGTTAGCTCTTCATTTTGATGACCATTTCTTCCTCCTTTCTTCGTTGATGAAGCACGACATCTCAAACTTGCCCGCCAGTGATGACGTAGTTTGTCTTAATTAGTTGAGCTGCATCTTTTGTGGGCATGGTTCTTATTGTATTGACCCTTGTTCTGCCTCATTAGGGCATGGGTTCCTTCCATGACTCATTGCTTAATTTGGTTTTTCATCAATAGATTTTGTGCCTCTAGGGGCTAAGTATTGATTTTTTTTTTATTATTCTTTATTTATTATATATTTTGACAACCGATGTTTCTTGTTTTTGGTCAGTTAGAGTTGTGATATGCGTAACTATTGGGGCTTGATTTCTTTTGTTCCAAGTCCATTTTTCTATTGTTTCGTGCTTTTGTTATATATATTGGATTGAGCATGTCTGCATAGATGTAGGTCTCTCCGGTTGCAACCTTAGTTGTGAATTTGTTTTTGGGCTCCGCAGAACGCCGATGACTAGAAAAGAGGAAGGAGGCGATATAAATAGGAGATGCAAGGTAGGGCGTCCCCATCCAAGGAATGTCGGTTCTATTGCTATCGCAATAGAACCGTGGCATTATTTATTATATATTTTGACAACCGATGTTTCTTGTTTTGCACTACTTTTTAATTTGCTTCTAGTGCTTCGAGTAGCTTCATCAATTTTTTGTCTTGCATCCTTTGTAAATAGTCATTAACTTTCTTATTCATGGTTAATCTCTGGCATCTTGTGCTTTGCATTTTTATGTTTCGTTGCGTGGTGGCTTTTGTAGTTCGAGAGTTTTCCACTTGTTGTGCTTGTCTATCAACCCTGGCCTCGTATCTCCTTTCTTGTCACATTTGAGCATTGCCAATTAGTGTCAGATATATGCATTTTTAGGATGTCACATTTGAGCATTGCCAATTAGTGTCAGATATATTCGATTTTAGGATCTGTGAGCATCGTGGAATTCATAGTTTTCTCATATTCTAAATTCTAAGAGGCACCTCTTCTATCGGCCATGTTATTTGTTGTTGTATAGAGTCTTCCAAGAAGCTTACTTATTATATCAATACTAGTTTCATCAGGTGCAAACTGACTATTCTTTAAATATAGAACAGCCACCAACACCTTCCCATTTAAGACATGTGCCCATCCTTGATGGATGTGAGCTGGGCATTGGTTGACCCGCAAGCATCTCCTAATCCAAAGGCTACGCTTTAGTACTTGCGGCTGGCGGCAAAGCAGTAAGAAGAAGTATTACAGACAGGGTCGAAATTGAAGGGGTGCGACCCTTAAAAATCCGGTCATTCAAAAAAATTTCCGATAGCCAAAAAATATTCCCGGCGTTTTTTCAGGCTATTTTTTGGGAAGTTTCTAAGGATTTTTGGGAAAGTACACTATAATTTCATGTATTTCCAGTAACCTTAAATGTAAGCAGGCATTTTTAATGGTTAGGGAAAATTCTAATTTCGAACCACGAATTCTGGATGAAAAGCTTGGTTTATGCATTGAAGTCATGAAGAGGAAATACTTGATCTGGGTGTTTTTATGCTGTTTAACCAAGACACTCTTAATGAAGATAATTTGGCATGGAGTGGGCATCGTCTTTACCCGGTTTTTGGATAGCAGTTCTAACGTCATCCAAAATAGGTCTTTCTAGCTTGGCTTTCTATCCATTGAAAGGCATTTGGGTATTGGCGAGAATAGAGCGGTGATGTTATGGAGTTCGTGCTAAAAGCAGAACGGGGTTCCACATTTGTTCTCGATTCAACTGGAAGCCTTGTGCTGAGATGAATCAAATCAAAAGTTTGGTCTCTTTGGACCAGGGTATAGAAAGGTGGGGAGATTGAAAGGAATGGTAATTTGGTGTTGTATGATGGGAGCGAGAGGCGCGGTATGGCAAAGCATAGATAATTCATCGAGGCGTTGTAGTTTTAAATTGGAACTTTAGCAAGCTCTCAAAGGGAAGTTCTATTGTTGCGTTCGAGCATGGTAAGTTAAAGGTGACGCAAGGCCATAAAACGTTATGCACACAATATCTTGGGGGTTTGAAAATTGGGCTTAGCCTTAGGCTACGTTCCCATGAAACGGCCAGGACTTGAAATTTCTTGTCAAAGCTGAAGTCGAGCCGGTTCCCATGTTCATATTTTGAGGTCAACTTCCAAGTCCGGGCTTGGATTTTTCGAGGAAATGGAGGGGGTTTCGAACTCTCCGGTTATTTGCCTTGAATCTTGAGTCCGATCGGGGCGCGTGGGAACGTAGCCTTAGATTGCGCAACACTGTTGAAACTGGCCCTGATGGTCCCCTTATCTACTATCTGGATTTTACCAGTTTCAACTCCCGCGGTATGCCAATCTCCCACGTTTTTCTAACTTCCGGATATAAATCCAGCATTATACTCTTCTAGATGGCACCTCCAGGAGCGCGGCTCCTTCAAGCTTTATACTCTTCTAGATGGCACCTCCCTCTGTTGTACCGGTCACATGTCTTTTGACAATTGCCCGTCCCTCCTGAGCGCAGGAGAAATATCTTTAATTAGCATAGTGATTGCCTCTCTCTTGATCATGATTTATTCAGAAGTAAGATCCTGCTTTCTCAAAAATTCTAGCCATCACATTTTGCTTCGCATACTTTTGCTTGCCTCGGTTAATGCCATATTATTCTCGTCTTTACTAGCAGTTATTGGTGTTCTTCGACACAAGTATTCTACAATTTATTTTGCCATCATCTCTATAGACATGACCATTCTGCAAGTATCCGTTAGGGGTGTCCTCCAATTTTTCATTAGAAATTCTCCTCCCAGAAGGATACTCCTGTTTATATTGATTGCTCTACACTTCATAGTAATCTTCCTTGGATGCTCTGCATTTGTTGGCTGGCTTCTTTCTGGAAGCTCGTATAATACAATGCCAATGGCCTACATCTACATTCTTCATTTTGGAGTCTTAAATCTTTATCCTCTTACAATCATTAATACTATAATTCTAGTTAAGCATGATTTCATTAATTGGAGAAAATAACGCAATTTTGAGAATTTTAAGCACACCTATTTTGCTCAAGCACAAATACTTTCACCTAGTTCTCGATGTTAGTCCGTTGCCTCCTGGTACAGGACTATTCATGCATACGACGGACCAGGTCAAGAACAAGGATCCACGGTCTGTGGCCCGGGTCATTCGTCAAAGGGCCAGAAGACCCCAAAGAAGAAGAACGTCAAAAGGCGCCGCCGGACAAGTGGATTTGCCCACCGCCGCGTCGCGTCGGCGTGATTCTAGGCACTTCAAGAGGCACCGCCCAAGATTCCTGCAAGATGGGCCTCCTTCCGTGAGTCGGCACGAGATCGGTCGAGTGTCTATATTGGGCCAAAGGCCATTGTACTATATATATGAGTAGAGCTAGCACATGAGTTTTTAGATGAGTTTTGAGTCTTGTCTCATTTCAGTCTTCTCTCGATTGCGAGAGCTCATGTATGTTCATCATTGATATCAAGGAAGCTTATCATTTTCCTCTCATTCCTAGGATGGGTCCTATGAAACAACCAACTGGAGTGAAGTGGTGTTCTCATTGAGCTTTGTAAAACATTGAGTACAAATGGATCCCTCACTAGGGATAGATAAATTTGGAAATATGAACTTTAAATGCTCAAACTAGACAATCATCGAGAGCATGATGGCCAAGAATACAACATAAAAAGATGGTTTAATCCGCCACTTGGTCGATGCAAAGGTGAGAAGACCCAATGGATCGTTCCTCATCTGAAGACGACCCCACGCCTTCTTAGGTTTTTGAGGAAACCCAAGCAAATAGTTGAAGCACGACCCCACGCACTATGGCAACCACAAAGCCTTAAACAATCCTGAGAATCAAGGTGAAAGAAAAATAACCCATCAATGAGTTAGATGCCATAGGCAAAGAAGACTCCAGGAGGAGGCCCAGGCCACGAGAAAGAAATAACCACCGACCAATCGGGGAACCGGCCCGCTGAATGACCATCCGCGGGAAAAACAACCGATTAGTGCTGCCCGGAGGCTACAGCCACGCCGAAAAAAACAATAAATATGATCTCGGGAGGCAACAGGCATGCACCGAGAGAAACATGAATAATATATATTGACTGGGAGGCTACAAAGCCACACCGAGAGAAAATATGAATGAATAAATAAAATACTAGAGCCATGCCGAGAAAGAGTACACCAATAAGTATGCCTCAAAAGGCTACAAAGCCATGCTGAGGAAATAAAGAATGCAAATTTAAAGGACATAGAAAAAGAAATAACTAACACGATCAAATGAAACAGCCGACCAATCGGAACTGTCTGCGGAATGACCATGAAACAGTGCTGCCTCGGAGGCTACAGTGCCACGCCGAGAGAAAATGAAAAAGAATTATGCCTCGGAGGCTACATCACCACACCGAGAAAGAATGAAATGAAGAGGCTACAATGCCACGTCGACGAGAATGAATAAAAGACTATCTCGAGAGGCAACATTGTCACGCCGAGAAAAATGAGATAAGGCAAAGAAATGGATGCCACAGAGCTACAAATACAGGAGTGACCAAAAACCAACGTAGATATGACAAAGGGAGAGGGGGGCGGGAAAGTTGTGGAGCACAGAAGAAAAGAATGCAAAAGAGCTCAAGAGAACGCCGATGACTGGAAATGAGAAAGGAGGCGGTATAAATAGGTGATACGAGGAAGGGCGTCCCCATCCAAGGAATGTCGGTTCTATTGCTATCGCAATAGAACCGTGGCATTCCTAGGATGGGTCCTATGAAACAACCAACTGGCCGATAGAAGAGGAATCTACCTCAAAAGGAATGGAACAAACTATAATGACTAGGAAACATGGCCAAAAAGGACCAATGGCACAACACGAGTAAATAGACAAAGATGGCAAAACAAGCGGGGAGACATAATAAGAATAACAGAGACTAACAAGCTCATGGAACTATTGGATGTCAAGGTTCAATAGAAGAAATGGACATGAAAAGTCGAACCAATGAAGCAAAAAGAAACAAGGAGACGCTAACGGTTAATCACATCCAAGGAACTAAGGGTGGGTGTAAGAGGAATGCTGGAGAATGTGAGCAAATGCAGAGAAAAAGAATGAGAAAGATGATAGGCACAGAGCAATCAACAGGATAAAGAAGAACAAAGTAAGCAAGCGGAATGGTTGAAGAATGTGAACAAAAGCAAAGAAAATGAGTGAGAGAGACAATATCCACAGAGCGATCAAACGGATAAAGAAGAACAAAGTAAGCAAGATCAAGTTGACTACAAGGTCAGACATAACAAACAAGGAGCAGAAGAACCAAGACCATTTAAGAAGTTAAACTAAAAAGAAATGACAAATAAGGAACTAGATAAATAAAAAGTAAATCCAGACGATTCAAAAGATTAAAAATCACTGAAGGAGATAACTAAAAAAGGAACAAATGAAATATATGGGGCAAAAAAGGGGGAAATGAAAAAACCGACCCAAGAAAAACCTTAAAGAACTAGACAAGATACTGACATGGGAAACACCAAAACACATAGAGCAAAAAAGAGACAAACAAAGAAAGAACTAGAAGCATTAAAGGAGAATCTAAAATTAATCGTCAAAAGGAAACATAAGAATCATCCATAAAAAGAATAAAAACATGACTAAAGATATGTGAAGGACAGAGAAATGGTAATAGCAAGAGCGGGCAAATGGAAAATGCAGAGCAGAAACAAGAAAGTGAGATGAAAAAAGTAAATCTAAAACTAACCGACGAAGGAAACATTAAAAGGACCCCTAAAATAATAAAACAGAACTAAAAAATATATGGGAGACAAAGAAATGGTGATAACAAGAATAGGCGAATGGAAAAAAGCATAGCAAAAACAAGAGTGCGATGAACGAATAAAAAGCAACGAAGAACTCTCTAATACCAGAGGTTTGGATGGAACGTCATGGGGCCATGGAGTAAATGTGGAACAAGAAAAATAGAGATAGTGGAAAGGAATGGAAGTCATATGATCAACGGAACCCAAAACGGAGAACAAGCACCTGAGAATGAACCAAATAAGTAAAAATAAAACAGCAGAACATAATTGTGGACACCATAGCAGGAAAAAAAAGGTCAGTCATATTCCTAACAACATAATATACCTGCAAAACATTATACGCTACCTCTGCCAAACATATCTATTGAAGTATGTGGCCTGTAGAACTAGAAACATGGATCACACGATCACCAAAATTTATAGAACCATCACAAAGCCCAACCTGCCATATGCCAAATATTTTGCAGATAATGCGAATCAAGCACAAATACCATGATACCTTCCGAAATGCACAAAACGAGCAACAATGACACTTGCACAAAGTTGTGTTCACGACTCCTTCGAGGTGCTCAAGAAAACACCCCAACTAGGGAACTAGGGCAAAATGAAAAGGCGAACGTGCAAGTAGAATGACTAAAGTAGATCATGCAACTGGGCTGAAGACGAATAAAAAGCTAAACAAGGCGAATGGAGTGATAGAGATCAACAGAGTTAAGGGCATAACAACTGGACATCAACAGGACAAAAGAACGATGAAAGAATAAGGGGAACAAAAATGAAAGTGAAAAGGATGTAAAGAGACAAATGCAAGATGAGAAATGAACAAGAAACGACAATGAATTGGATGAAAAATGGGATCGTAAAGAGTATTAATGATCTAAAACTGATAGAAGTAAGGAGAAAAGTAGAGTGAATGAAACCAAAAGGGGATCAAAACCGTGTGAGCAAACGAACACTTCTGAAATATGAATCAAGCGTCTAAGAAGGGACACGACAACATGTCTCGCTAACAATTCGGAAAAAACAAAGAAAATGGAGTAAAAAGAACATACAAGTACCTAAAAGATACAAGTACCTAAAAGATACAAGCATACACTGAAAACTAGCAACCACAACTAAAAGCAAAGGAAGAATGGAGATTACGGCAATGCAGAAACTAGCAATCATGACTAGAAGCCAATGCACTAAAAGCACCAAGCTCTTGCAAAAAAGTAACTACTGGACTAAATGACGCAAACGATACCAAAAAAGTGGAGTAAGGAAGCAATACCAATGAATGGAACCACAAACTTCGACGGGAATACTACGCAACAGTACAAATAACATAAAGGAAATAAGACATAAGTCGAAAGGACAACCGACCAAACTCAAACTTAAGATCCTCAAGAATCACAAAAAGAATGTACCAAAAGGAGAGAAAATATCTGCAACAACGTTAAACACAAAACAAAAAATGCACCATGATGCAACAACGTTAAATACAAAACAAGAAAAAATTCACCATTCATTGCAAACTATAACACCTTGAATCTCCCTTAATTGCAAAATACCCACAACGTAGAAGAACCGACCCAAGGTGAAATGTGACAACCAGAGACTAGACAAAGAAAGTAATTTAAGGATAGATAGGGAACCAAAACGATGGATTATTAGATCTATGGAAACAAAAGTTAATGAAAAATTGATGTGCAACCTTGCAAAAGTACGAAAAAAGTGGAAGATGAGACAAAACTCTAAGAAACCCTCGCGTCAGCCATGAATAGATGCATATGTTTCCCCACAATTCTGTCACCACAAACAATTCTAATGTTGATTTCGTTCGTCGACTACCTTGCAGATTATGCATATGGATAAAATTATAAATGCATGCAAAAGAAAAATCCGTATAAAGGAGGCTGACTGATTGTGAGATACATGTAGATACATGTGCCCTAATCCAACAATAAATACGAAATGTCCCCTCCCAAGATGCATGCTAATACACATGCCCAATCTAACAACAATGGAAAATGTCCAGTCCAAGACACATCCTCATAGGCGGCACACATACACATGCCCAATCTAACAACAAATGCAAAATGTCTAGTTCCAGGCACGTCCCCATAGGCAATACACGACCGATTCATAAAAGAAAGATATGACATAATGATGTTAATGAAAGAGCGCATGCCCAACAACGTAGTCTGATGGAAGAAATCTAGATCCGACCAAATGACCCATAGACACCCTGCAATGTAACATCAGATATGGAAGAAAATCTATATCCAACGAAACGATCTATCGACAACTGCAACATAACATCACGTCCAAAATATCCATAGGCTAAACAAGTGTAATCCACTGAAAATAACTAAAAATAGCAAAATATGTGAACCATAGGGACTAATTGAATATGAAGACTTAGTAAATATGTGTCCACTCGAAAATAACTAAAATAACCAATATGTGTAAACAAGAGGAACTGAGTAAAATTATGTAAGTCATAGAAAATAACTAAAATAGCAGGAAAGCAGTAAAATATGTATAAGAAGGACTTGAACTCGTGCCCAAGAAGTCTAAGCCCAAGCATTCCAACCAAAGGACCACATCAAACAATAAACTTAGAAATTATAAGTATTAATAGAAAGCTTTACATGCTCACCATCACCGTCAGGATAAAGAAGGAAAATCCGAGGCTTGGATCTATAAGCCAATGGGGAGAGAAAGAAACGAACAGAGAGTCTGATGTAGAACCATTCATGCCGACCTCTGCTTTGCTCCATCTGAGTACCTAAAGCACAGAGTATCACGCTGCAAAGCAAAGAGCTCTCACGATGTGCCAAGCTCCTTGGAACCAAATGCGGCCAAGCTTAGCAGGCACAATATGCCTGAGTTCGTTGCATTTTAAGAAGCATCGGCTCCGGAAAAGGAAAAACAGGGGGAATATGAAGAAAGGGATCTATAACCGTATGTAATAGGAGATATGAGTTGCAAACAGGAGGCCCATCCATGAAAATACCGCATCTGCCTGGAAGGGTTTGCCCGGATTGATGCGGTTTGTGATGATCCTAAACCATCTAATCTGCACAAAAGAGTTTATCACAGGCTAGTCCTACAAGATACTGAATAAAACATGAAGGTCTCATTTCATGGAGCTAGATTGGAAAGGCAGGCCAAGAACAAGGGATTAAAGAGAAAGAACAAAACTAAACTGAGTCTAACCATAGCTTTAAGCAACTGAGGTTTAAGGACAGATCCGATCTGGAGACTATGCCTTCTCGCACATCACAAGGAAGAGTTCGAAACAACTTGAACGCCAGAATCCAGTCCCATAGCAATTGGAGCAGAGTGCAAAGACTGCAAATCAAGAATACGACAAAAAACAAAAACAAAGAAGGGAAAAATGAGATACCTAAATCGATCAAATAGCTCCGCAGCCTGAATCCATCCAGCTTGCAAAGATTGATAAGCGAGAACCCAATAACCGATCTATCAAAAACTGGAGTCGGGATCCACCCCTTCACAAGTATAAATCCAAATCGAGTTTGACATGATCTGAGTGATACTCAGCTGCGGCCATCTGCTGTAAGAAACAAGAAAAGTTAGAGATGAAGATACGCCAAGCGGGTCAAGTTGAAGCAAGCCTAGCTGTAGGTGAGAAACAAAGAACCACAAGGGAGCCGATAACTATGGATCAAGAAGAAGACTATAACAAAAATGCCGAATCAATGGAAAGCTAAGGGTGGATCAGCTCTGGCAGCTTTAAATAAAGAAAAAATGGAATGAGTGGATGCCCAATGGCGGATGCCCCAAGATTACAAGCGGTTCGGTCGCGAGAAAGAGGCGACAAAAACCCGCACGACTCAAATGAGGTTTGTTTCAAAAAAAATCTGCGCCATCAAGATTCGAACATGGACCAAAGCTCATCATGCCCTAGAGTCAAAAGAAAGGGTTGAATCGCGGCAAAAAGTCGAACATGAAAACTATGGAACCAAAACCAAGTTTCATCATCATCAAAGGGATCATGGGACCCGAAAAATCAAAGGAAAAAAACTGTTCGAATTTGGCAAAGGGACCTCCGAATCACAACCCTGAAAAACATAAACAACGCCTAAACGACGCACAGCTTGATCCAACCTTGGAAAAAAGAACACAATCCAAGCGGAAAAGACCTGTGCAAAGGGACCCAATCACTAGCCAGACCACCAAAAGGAAAAACCACCGAAAGAATCACTACAAGAGCATCATCAAAAGCCCAATACATCCGGGAAGGAATGAAGGAGTAATCGCATCTATGAACATGCAATAGGAGTTAGGGTAAGAAGACTTACGTGTAAAGCTTTGGAAACCCGGATAAAAAGTTGTGGAGCACAGAAGAAAAGAATGCAAAAGAGCTCAAGAGAACGCCGATGACTGGAAATGAGAAAGGAGGCGGTATAAATAGGTGATACGAGGAAGGGCGTCCCCATCCAAGGAATGTCGGTTCTATTGCTATCGCAATAGAACCGTGGCATTGTTCTCTTTGTTTCGTTTTTCTTCTTCTTGTTCTCTTCTTGCAAATCCCGTGACATAGTCCCCCTGATTCTCCCGTTAGATCCACGGGTCCTCGCAGGGTAGGGCTGTCTTGCAGAGTTCCCGAACCCAGACCCCAAACACCGCCGCTGCCGGCCGGGATTCTTTCCGGGATTACGTGGCCGCCATGTCGGTAGAAACTTCACGCTTTTGAAGAACTTCTTTCCCGTGACGGCCTTGGAGGCGTCATCAGCGATGGGAAGTTGTTAAAGTGATATGTATGGATGCGCTTATGACATTGAGGGCGGCCACATTTGGTCTAGGGCTCAATCGGCGCCACCCACCCCTCGTGTCATGTCTCGTCCAAATTCCCCACCTCAAAAAGCGTGCAAACATTGCTCCGCGACCTCGATCACCTCATCACTATCGGGCCCGTTTTCTCATCCTTACTTTTATACCCCGAACATACCTACATCCATCATTCTTACGGCCCATCACGCCTTTGCCTTCACAACCATCATCTCCCGGGTGGGCAAGGATATCCACATGTCTCTTTTGCTCCTCCACGGGAATTTCCCTTCCCCACCTTTCCCACCGCTCTTTCCTGTTTACAATCTTACGGACCTCAAAACCAATGCTCGGGCACCTCGGTACCACCTCCTCGGTCACCCCTTCGCCGGGGTCCTTGAGCACCATTCCACCACCAACTCCACCTCAATATAATCCCTATCCGGTTCTGTCCAGCCAAGCACTTTCACCTCTACCTTCAGACCCTTTAAGTCGACTTATCCCACCTTTGGCAACACGAAGGCAAACCCTTAGACCAAAGTGCTCGGGGCCCACATGGAAGAATTCGAGGCTCGGGCTGTCCGAATGGTCATCGCAACCTCAACTGAAATTCCACATCTTTTCCACCACCTTGCGTGGCTCTCCTCATCAATGGCTCATGTCCAACAAAAGCCACTGAAAACAAGATTGGTCGTAAATGAAAACTGATTTTCTTTTCACTATGGGACCACCGGATGATGATCAACTTCATCTCAAGCAACTCAATGACCTTCAACAAGAGCCCATGGAGTCCGCGAGGGGGATTTTGCGAGTCGCCTTCATATTACGCTTTCAAGAAACTCAAGGAGTACCCAACGCGAGCCGGATCTTGGTCCGGTTTCTCCAAGGACTTCTCCTCGCCTATCCGGAGCTCATGACTGAATACCTGCGTCCCAAGACTTTGGAGCAGGCTATTGACCTTGTCAATCACTCGATCAATGTTTCCTCCCGATGGCGTGAAGCTCTTCGAGAGCTCCCTTTCATTCCACCCATCCGGGTCCCGCAGGCTGGCATTTCAACCTCAACACGCCAATCCACGGTAGCGGTCGGTCGGGTGCCATATGCGCAAATATCAAGGCCACTTGGCGAATGAGTGCAACTCCACCAATGGCCCGCCTCATTGTAAAAGATACAACATGTGCAATCATGCCCACGGAAGAGTGCATTCGCACTCATCCTACACCGTTCAACAACAAACTGGTTTTATCAAGTGCAAACATCAACGCAGCGGCAACAATCGCAATATCGGCAACAACCACCACCGCGGTGCAAACCTAATCAACTCTATCGAAGAATAGAGCAACAACGGGGACCCAACACACGTCCTCCTTTTGATCGATTTCTAAAGCTCGGTGTTATCATTGTCAAGAATGGGGTCATACCACCACGGCGTGTCCTCAACTTCCACAAGTTGGTGCGACTTCACGGCACCAATCGGACCACATCGGTCCGCCTCACGGCTTACCAACTCTGGATTATAGCGGCAAACAAAGCCAGCGTCTGTTCTTGAGGAAGCCACCTCGCTAGCCCCTCCGGCAATCACGCGCTATCAACCAGCTCACGCCAATCAACCTCGAGATAGATCAACAAGCACGGGAAGAAATTTTCGGGCTCTTAATCCTCTCGGTCCGGTAGTCAAATTGGGTTGGTTTGGTTTCCACGCTAGACCGGGCGGCCACGTCCCTTAACCATTATTCTAATGGCACGCAACTTTGCCTTTGCGGTCGACACCATTCCTCATGAAGAAGAAAAAAAGGTTCACTTTGCACCTGACTTGGAGAAACTCATGCCGAATGTCATGCCTAAAGTTCGCCAAAGCATTTTGAACCTCATGCAAGCTGCTGAAGGCCGAACGTTGGCTAATGTTCATGCCACCACTAGAGCTCAACAAAGACAAGAAGCACCTTCCACGTCTCAACCTCCACGCCTCGGACATATCCCAATATAGGCTGCAGAGGTTGACCTACTCAAAAGAATTCTTCGCTTCATTACCACGCACTCCAAAGACCGTGGATCCAAAGCAGATCCTTTTTCTCATGTGCCTCTGGAACTCCAAGAGGAGCTGGCAAAAATCAAAATTCCTTTAAGTTTGACAACAATTTTGAAACTCTGTCCTGCTCTCAAGGACCAGTTACCACTCCCGACCGTTTTGGTTGGGGCTGTTGCTACCTCTACACCCACGGTCCATGCCACGGTGGGCAATCAACAAGTCAACCATGTTCAAATTGACGGAGGTAGCGCAGTTAATCTCATCACGGATAAACTCCGCAAACAAATCGGCATCAAACAACTCTATAGGCGCCCCATATGACATCAAATTGGCTAATGGCCATATCCACGCGACCTCAAAGGCGCACCTCTTCTTCACATCAACATTGGTGATCTCCGATTCCCCTTGGAATTTGGTGTTTGGAAGGCTGGAGAAGATCCAGGTGATTATGAAATGTTGGTCGGCAGACCTTTTCTCCGCCAGGCCAAGAGTATCCATTACTGGGCCACGGATCAGTTAGTCATCACAGATGGTCACCTCAATGCCACCATGGACTTGGAAACAGGCAAAATCATTTCCGTCGACAATGCTGAACCCTCTCTCTCGAAACACCGATTTACGAGGGGCCGAATATCTATCGTATGCGAGACTCCCCAGTGAAGTCCGCTCGCCATCCTACCCTAATATGCTGATCCTTGGGGAGAAATGACTCTTGATCGAGGGACCCGGTCGTGTCGCCTTTGCTTGACCCTTACGGCTCCTTGCAATCGCATCCAACGTGTTGATCACTTTTCGGATGCCATGCGGCTCATGTAGATGTACCGCGGTCATGAAGCAACCTACTGCTTGATGAAACTCGGCAACCTCTCTTCTTCACCACGCAGAGTGCCACGCATCCCATCATCACACAGGGATCGTCGGCGTCCAAGCGGCGTCGCGTCGTCGATGAACGCCGGTTCGTTGTCGTTGATCGCGGCATATCGCTGCTCATCGGCGACAACGTCGTTGGCGTCGTTCAACAACGGTCATCCGAGTGGCGGTTCGGGATTTGCTGCGTGGCATAGGGGCTTCGCCGCCAAACCGCAGTTCGCTGCGTGTCAAACACGTCGGCTAAACGTCACTTAACGACAGCCATTGTGAGCGTCGCGCGTCGTCGCCATGCGTGGAAATGGGCGATTGCCGGGTGGCGACTGCGTGTCAGACAGCGCCAACAAGTAAGCCGATGGATGAACGGCGTTGTAATAACGCCGGCGTGTCACGCCCGCCCTCGCGTGGCATGGTGCTGGTGCCAAAGCCGGCGACTGCGTGTCAAGCCCGCGTCGGCGTGCCGGGAACGACGGCGTTGCAACAAGCCGGCGTGTCACGTCTACTGCGTGGCATGGTGTCGGTGCAGCCGTACCGGTCATGTCAAGACACGTCGTTTTAAACGTCGTTTAACGACGTGACACGTGAGGAATTTTTTTTTTTTTTGCCAAACAAAAAATAAAACCCTAACCCTAACCCTAACCCTAACCCTAACCCTACATCCACGTTATAAGTGGATCCATCAAGAGTCAGCCGTTATTCTTATTTTTTGAGTGTTCTTCCCTATCTTGCTATAATGGTCCGTGGGTTTGAAGACCACCTTCACGCGATATGTTCCTTCTAGCAAGAATCCTCCTCCTCCAAGGAAGACAACTCCAAAACCCCCTCGCTTCTCTGTTGAGAACCCTCCCTTCACCATCGTGGCAAAGATGAGTGAAAAGGAGCTCGATTGCACTAACATCACGGTGTTCCATGCGGGGAACGATGGGTAGAATGGCTCACCGAGCCAAACAAAGAGAAAACGACATTAATGGTGCGTATAATGATGCAAATGGTTGCATCAAACCGCCACGCCCTCGATGGATGGACATAAGTAATGTATAAGCTTTTTTTATGAATGGAAACAATAAGTTTTTTTTTTATCTATTTGTGTTGTCGTTGTATAAGCTTATTTTATGAATGGGAACAATCAGTATTTTTATTTATTTGTGTTATTTGTATTGTATGTTGTTTCTGTTATGTTAAACAATCACAGTTGGTCGTTTAACGACGTTATGATCATTTGACGTCGTTAAACGACGTCATGATCATCTGACGTGGCATATGAGGGGCATCAGACGGCGCAAGCTGATGTGGCATGCCTAGGTGTCGACGACGCAACAGCTTTGGCCGTTAAACGACGTTCCTACGACGTCGATAAACGACGTCAAATATGGCGGGAACCCGGCCGCTCGGGTTATTTACTTGTTATTTTCACTCGTTTGTTTCGGATTTTTTTGCGCCCGTGGGTCTTCATAAGGTAAGATCTCTGCTTTAATCTTTGTGTTAGAGTTAAACACCTCCAAATGCTAATAGATTAGAAGATTGAATCTTGAAAGTATGTTAAAAACTTGAGGGATGCATGATCAAGGTACTGGTCGGTTCCATCCCGAATGGAGAAGACTAAATGTATCGGGTTTATGCACCTCGTAACGTAAGTTTCAATCTTCATGGATTACAAAAGATTTGAAAGGTTGCGTGAATATAAGGTCTCGGGTCGACTCCATTTCAAATGGAGAGGACTAGATGTATCGGGTTAGGGCACCCTTCAATCAAATGCTTTCTAAATATCATAAACGTTGTATGAATCAATCTTAAGAATAAACATTTGATAAAATCATGAAAAAACATGGATATTTATAATTATTATATTATTACATGGTTTTTATTAATATTTTTATTGTTTACTAGAAAAACAACATGGATGAACGTCGAAGGAATTTGAACGTAAAGTGAGGCGTAAAGCTTTGAGAAAGTTACATAGCGACTTGCGCAAGAATGTTACCCCAACAATTGCCACAAATAGTCCAATTAGACCCAGTGGACCTAGTCTTCCTAGAGGTCGGGGTGGTGTGCATGAAATGAATGCCACCGATGTATGTACCATAAACATGTTTCAATGATTAGTTAACTTTATATCTTGATGTTACTTTTTTTTTTTTTGCGGTTGTACTTGATGAGCGGTTATATTGCAATTGTTCGATGTGCAAAGGACAAATAAAGCGGATGAGAAAGACCTGCCCTCGACCATGTTGAGAAATATGGTGAATGCCCGACAAATCCAAAGGTTTCTGGCACATGTGGGGGTATTCCAACGAGGTATAATACACTTAATCTTATGAACGATAATCAACTACTCTCATGTACTTGAATCGATGTCTTAACTTAGTTTGCTTGTATTTTGTTAGGAAGAAATTGAGAATGAAGTGAGCTCAAGATATAGATTTTGGGGGTTATGTTGTCATTGGAAGTAGATGATGTTGATACTATGAATGCGCTCATAAAAAACCCTACAAAGAAAGCCATCAACTTCCTCAAAGAGTATCCCATTACGTGATAGAACTCGTCGTGCAATGGCCGTTGCCAAGATTGGAGGGAATGACAATGTTCATCAAAATTGGAATGTACTAGATCATGTCGAAGAAAATAATCTTCCACCTTCACTAGTCCATTTGGTCCAAATTTCATGTATAAAGATCAGAAGAAATTCAATGCATGGCCTAGAGGCAAGCCAATTATTTATGGGGAGCAATTTACATATTGGGGTAGGCAAAGACATGATTAAAAATAGTCGGGTCCCTGTGTGGGGCCTCGATTATATATTATGACTAGTGTGAAAGTCAAAGATGGTACGACTGTTCCTTTAATGCCATATGTAGGTCCTGAATATAACTTTCGCACACTTGGCATAAATTGAGTAAGCATCAGCATGCATGCTCATCTATGGCCTAAATTCAAATGCACGAACAATATCCAAGCCAAAGACACGAAAGCTTCACATATATTGATGGTCGCCCCGTTGCATGGAAACCTTGTCGCTTTTATTAATAGCTCTATCGAGAACTCGAAGCTACCAATTGTGAATTTGTCGAGGCAAACAAAGACCAAGAAGATTTTTTTTAGCCGTAAAATTGATCGGAGATATATCATGGTTTATGCTATAAAACTTTGTGTATTGGTGATGAATTGTTCATTGAATATGAATACGGTAGACCAATACCGAGGTCCTTTGATGATGTACTCAAATTACTCATATAATTTTTTTTCGGAATGCACCATTTTTCTTCTTCTTCTTCGAATTCTTCTTCTTCTTCTCTTGGAATGAGATTGCACATATTGAAGATAAATGTGTATTATATCTTCAATATATGCTTTGATTATGACATAAAATTTTATATTTCGATTCGTTATTAAATGCTTAAAATTTAACAAACATGGGCTCTCAATGTATGTATCAATCACGCATATATTTCGTTTAATCGACGTGCGGTGGTAGGCAAGTGGATATAAGACCACATCCAAGCGTCATCAATTGGCGACATCAAAAGTCATTGCGGATAGCGTAATTAGAATACATTGAGCAAAGATGGTACAAACATGGGCACAACGCATAATGAAGAGTACAATGATGAAGATGAACAGAATACGATGATGAAGATGATGACAATGCCCCTATGGGCGACTTCATGGAAGTTGAGGAACCCATAGCCGACATGTTAGATGCATTTGGCCCAATCTTCGACAACGACCTAGATGACGATATATAAATACTCCTAACGATGGTCATGAAGATCACGTTTATTGGAGGAGGCGATAAAGCATTATATCCGGTGCAAGCATATCTAGATTGGCTAATATCTTTATTGATATTAAACCTTCAAGCCAAATTCAAATGGAGCAATGCCGTTGTTACGGCTTTGTTAGAGTAAGTACAATTGCAATCACTTGACTTATTGAATTTGTAGTTGAATGTATACATAAAGGTCTGCTTTTATACAAAGTTATTGCAAGAGAAAATACTCCCACAAGGGAACACTATGCCCAAAAGTCGCACTGAAATAAAAAATATATTGGCAGCTACTGGTTTAGGCTACCATAAGATTCACGCTTGTCCAAATGATTGCATGGTATATTATCCGGATGACATCTACAAGAACACAGAAACATGCCCTAAATGTGGTGCCTCTAGGTACAATGCAGATGCCAAGGGAAAGACCGCCCGATGAAGGTGGTTCGCTACTTTCCATTGATCCTCGCATAAGGCTATTGTTTCGATGTGAATCTCTAGCTTCGCTCATGGGTTGGTGTGCTAATCGCCGAGTGACAATGTACCGTGGTTAGTGACCAGC
Organism: Isoetes taiwanensis; assembly: GCA_021234155.1. Classification (NCBI taxonomy): domain Eukaryota; kingdom Viridiplantae; phylum Streptophyta; class Lycopodiopsida; order Isoetales; family Isoetaceae; genus Isoetes; species Isoetes taiwanensis. The sequence goes on from JAJEKV010000548.1 coordinate 137,215, forward strand.
GAAGCAATGGAAGCATATTGATGAAACATGGCCGGAATTTGGAAGAGAGCCACGAAATCTCAGATTAGGGTTGGCAACGGATGGTGTTAATCCTTATGGACGTCAATCAGCCGCGTGGTCAACTTGGCCAGTAGTGTTGATCAACTATAATTTACCACCGTGGTTACTCATGAAGACTAGCCATTTAATGGTAGTACTATTAGTTCCAGGACCGAAGAAGCCGGAAAGTCTAGATCCATATCTGAAAATAGTTATTGATGAGCTTTTGACATTGTGGAGTGAAGGTATTGAAGTTTACGATGTCTCAAGAGAACTTCGTGTTGAACGAAGATTTACCTTGAGGCAATCTTTAATGTGGACAACGAGCGATTGGCCTGGTTTGTATGAACTCTCCGACTCCAAGTGTCCGGATATGCGGCATGTCACTTGTGTGGGTTTGAACAATTGAACTCTGGGCCAACGGCATTGCACAAAAATGTCTATGCAAACTTCAAGAGATATCTGCCAATGGAAAATCGACTTTGATACGTAGGTCCAAGAGAAAAACATTGCACTGAAGAGCCTCCCAAAAGGTTGACAATGAGAGATTGGGGTAACATGTGGGATGCCGCTGAAGGAAATAAGGTTAAGGGAATGAAGTGGAAAGCATCCTTCTTCCTTCTACCCTATTGGACAGTAATTGAAGATCCATCATCTTCTTTGATCCCATGCACATCTTTAAAAACGTTCGCCGCCTATTTGGAAGCATGTCACCGGACGAAGGACACGGATGCAAAGACGAGAAGATCTACAAGAAGTTGGATCAAAATCTAAAGCATGGTTAAATGTCGAAGAAGGAATAAGGCCACAAGTGGATTGGATCGTGCCTAGAAAATGTATGAAACCCGTTCGAGAAGCGATCAAGGCAATAAAGACTCTGACAGGATATATGCATTCGTTGCGTAATTGTTTCTCTAACGAAGGGAGTTAATCGGGTTGAAATCTCATGATTGGCATAAGATGTTGCGCTTTGTTATGCCTATTGTTTCGAGGGGTCGCCTCACGATGGTCCACTACATGCAATATGTCTCCTATCGAGTTTTCCGTGTTCATGTGGATTTAGAAAAACACTCGATGTTGAACTCTCACTTAACTTTTTCTTTTCTTAAATGATATTTAGATGGATTACAAGGAAGGAGAGACCGATTAAATGAAATTGCGGACATGCTAACTAAGGTCGTTGAGGCATGTTGTATGCTAGAGAAAGAATTCCCAACAAGTTTTTCTCGACATACAAACTCACTTACTAGTGCATTTAGTGGACCTAAGTAGAGCTTGCGGGCACAACAAATCCTAGATGGATGTTTTTTATAGAACGCTTTTCTCAAGGTCCTCAAGGACTTCAGACGCGGAAGGCAAGGCCGAGGGTTGCATGGTCGAGGGTTGGTTAGCACGAGAGTCATTATTCCATGTCACCGAGTTCTTGGTCGATCATTAACCCCAATGCTCAACGATTATGGACCGATGAAGACACTCCAACTATAATTGGAGAAGTTCCCCAAGGAAGACCCACGTAAGAAATTGTTCACACTAGAAGAACAGTAAAAAGTCAATAAGTTTCTCATCTACAACTCCACCCCCATGGAGAAATGGATAAAAAAAAATGAGGAAGAAAAAAATAAAGAGAGATGAGGAGAGAAGACGCTATCGACAAAAGAATCGCAAAACAACCACTTCCAGATCATCTAGGGTCCCGCCAAGTGAGATAAACAATAAATGGCTGCTCGAACAACTAGAGATGGCAAGGCAACGTGGCATAACATGTTTAGCGAAGAATTTGCATATGCTAAAGGCGTGTCACTATTTGTAAGTGCAACTTAATAGCATATAATTCACGAAGTTTCGTTTCGTTATTTTGAACATTTGTTCCTTTACTTTGTAGTATAATTCATATGCATCAATATGGAATCCTCGTGCTCACTTTCGGTGCGTGGATCATGGCAAAACGACTTATGATTGTGGTATATCAGCAAAGTTTAGTACAGTTTGCCAGACTGGTAGTGCAGACCCAAACCCAATCGAGGCAATGTTGGAATGGATTGGTACTATAAAGACTATCATGGAGGTTGATGTCGGTAGTGCATTCAAAACAATGTTGTTTGATGCCAATGGTTTGATCTTGTGTGTCTTTGGTGCTCATGCCCACGACACGCAAAAAGATCCGAGTGGGTCATTCACTAGATTCAACTCGCTTCCAGATCGTGGTCAAGACACACCGTGAGGGTTGAGCAATGTGAACAAGTATGTTTACTTGGATGCAACAAAATTTATATATGTCATTAACAAAGGAACTAATGTAATAGAGGTTTTGTAGGTCACCTTCGCTCCGCATCCTTTGCAAGATCAATGGTGGTCAGAAGTTCCATGTAAGGCTCGGCCCCCGAGATATTTGAAGGTGAAGAAGAGATGGCGGTCTAATAGGGAGGTTGGGGGTTGGGGGGGCTACTATTGTCATGATAGAAGACTACCATCGATTGAACCTTCATTACTTTATTATGATTATTATATTTCTTCCCACATATGAATAAGAAAATACTTTGGCATGCTTAATTTGTGTATACTACAAACCATATTAGGCAACATTAGTATTGCAACCGGGTTATCATAGACATTTATGCCAAGTTAATTGGCATCCTAGTATAGACCTATGGCTTGCAAGCGCATCGTGGCAGTTCTACATACGATTGAGTACACGCTTTATGTTTAATTAATCATAAAATGTGAAGATTCCCTTCAAAATGCAAGATTCATATACAAAAATCATATATGTATTCCCTTCAAAATACAAAATTCATATAAAAACCCATACACAATTCAAATACACAAAACAAAGTGGATGCGGTGCACATCTAGTGGTATATCAAAGCATCCAGTGTGATCCACTCATGAGGCTCGAAGGTGCTCAACGGTGATTTCCTCCACCCTGGCCGAACAAGCCTCCAAGCATGGAATCCAAGCCCTCCCGGCAGTGGTGTCTGCTTCCCAAGGAATTCATGTACGAGCACTTCCCCCGATGCCCCGGGTTGGTCTGGTGCAACTTTTGAAAGTAGGGCTTCAAAGAAATGTTCCCTTCCCAAAGGCCCCTATCCTCTAGCATACGGGCCAAGCACAACGAGCTCACCATGCATTTCTTCGTGCACTCGAGCCCCAGATGAGGGAAGGTTCCGCCCCAAGAATGCGAAGCGAGGTCTTTCTTGCCCCTATCACGCAGCCTTTGTCATGGCTTGCTTGAACTCCGCCTTTCTTGGGTTAGGTTCGCCTCAGCCACCGTCGAGGCGACTGTGAGGCGCCTGCACGGCCTCAGGTGCAGCATCAAGCATGCATGCACGAGAAGCGGCCATGGCGGCGTATGTGGGTGAGGAGCTCTGACTAAGGAGGAGGAGGAGGAATCGAGGCTTGGGAGCAGAGGACGGAGGGCGGCGGGAGAAGCCGGAGGACTAATAGGGCAATATATATGGCATCTCAAAGAGGAAAAACAAAACAAATTTCAGACGACGTCAAGTTATAGCCAGAACGTCATTATAGACGCTCGTTAAACGACCTTTTAAACGCCGTTAAACGACGTCTTAATCGCCTTAAAACGACGCTCAGTTTTAAAGTCATCGGCCGCTTTCATTTTCCCATTTCTTTTTATGATTTGAGATTGCGAATCCATCCGGATCCTAGTTTTTCATTGCAGTTATTGTGAGTTTTTTCTTTATTGCTTTTGGGATACATGGCCATGGAAGGTATATGCTTCACGCTTGAACCAGATTAGGAGGAGATGAGGATTCAAGATAGAGATATGGAACCCAGTCTTCACAAGTAAGGCTACACTCTCAGAAGTTTATACACTTTATTGTATTTTATCTATTTTCTAATCTATAGCTTGGTGTAGGAGCCGCCGGGCATGAGAAGGAAGGAATCCTCCTCGTGAACCCCTCCTCCACCAAGATGAGGACTATGAAACAACGATCCATCGGATGAAAGTGTTAAAGAAGTATGTGATTGGTGAGAAGGCATTGACAAATTGCTAGGAAATTTTAGGATGACCGGTTTGAAGCACCACAGAAAACAAAGATTAGCATGATGAGGGTGCTTACTTGAATGGAGATGGTTCAAAGGGATGGACAAGTGGAGGACCACAGAAACCATAAGCCAAGCTCGAGGAGGAGTATGCTGAATTGTTCAAGTGATCTTTTGTTCAATAAACCTATGTTTTGTACATTGTTATATTTTTCTTGGGTACAATCTAGCATTGATACATATGCATGAACATGATCCAAGGATTCTTGAAGATATTTTGCATTCTTCTGTTGGATATCGCCTTCTTCAGTTCGACGGCTATTTCGAGCCCGAGGTTTCTCGCGACATTTCGACTTGGACCTGGTAGAACCAAATTTTCCGAGATTATTTGTGGTTTGGACTCTCCCAGAGCTCTTACAAATGGGACACTTCCATGTTCTAAATCTTTCAAATGCACATTCTTAGAAGTTTAGATGGATGGACGCCTTGGATTTTTCTCCAACTCGATCGATAGAAGCAGCCACTAAATTTATGTTTTTTTGTGGCTTGAAGTCAATCGCATCTTCCAAATCTTCCAAATCATTCCGGTTGTCAAGAACGGGCCGCCCCGACGGTTCTAATACTAACCCTTTGACCTAGACCTTCTCCAAAAATTCAAAATTGGGCCGTGTCTTTGGAGATGAATTAGGATCCAGCTGGCAAAAATCAGAATTTATTTTCGTGCAATGCATTAATTATGAATTTAATCGTGGTGCCATCGCAAAAGCGCCCGACTTCTAATTGCCACATCGGAGGAGGACAGTCCAAACTCCGCTCCGCCGGTTCCCCTTGCTCTATTTCTACCTTTTCGGCCACGTCCAATCGCGAATAAGACTAGGACTGTTTCAAAACGTAAACCCTTCTAGAGCCCGGCAACTCATTGTGGTTTACGCTTTCGGAGGCCCCTCCTTGTCGATTCGCCGGGACCTAGTAAACGGTCTTGAAGTGGAGTTGGGGTGTTGACGCCCGCAGCCGACCCTAAAATCTCCCAGGAGGCTGCTTTCCCAAATTTCCTCTCCCTAAGGCCCCCGGGAAGAACGGGCAACCTCCTCTCGGAAACCACGATTTGGCTCTCGCCAATGGACTTAACGCTGACATTGCTCGAAACCAAGTTCCGCGGGCCAAAAGACCAGATTCGCCCCCAAAACGTAAACCCTTCTAGACCCGAGGCAACCTCAGGACTGGTTTACGCTTTCTGAGGCCCTCCTTTGTCGACCTTGATTCGGCCGACTTTTGGCCCATGTCTTGAAGTGGAGTTAGTGTTGACGCCCTGAGCGCTGGACACTGTCCCCCTCCCGAAGCTGCTTGATGTTCTCCCGACCCTCTCCCCAAGGGCCCCGGGGAAGGACGGGCAACCTCCTCATAGGGAACTGCCCGGATTTGGCTCGCTTAATGGACTCTTGGGAGTATCGCCGAACATTGCCCCTTTTCGGGATCAAGTTCCGTGGCTTCCTCTTTGTGAGGACTCGCAAGGCCCCCAAACTTGATTTGGGGAAACCCTTCTAGAGCCCGGCAACCCACGTTCTAGGTTTACCCGGGAGGCCCCTCTCCTTGTCGAAAATTCGGGCCGACTTGCGCCCATGTCTTGAAGTGAGTTGGGGTGTTGACGCCAAAGCGGGACACTAAAATCCTCCGAAGCTGCTTGCCCAATTTCCTCTCCCCAAGGCCCCGGGAAGGACTCCGCAACCTCCCTCACCGGAATCGGGGATTTGGCCTCGGGCCAATGGACTCGGAATGCCGAATTGTGGGGGTTTGCGGGCTGGAAGTCAGATTGGCCCCAAAATAAACCCTTCTAGAGCCCGGCAACCTGGGCTGTGGTTTACGCCTCGGAGGCCCTCCTGTCGCATTCGGCCGACCAAGGCTCCGTCTTGAAGTGGAGTTGGGGTGTTGACGCCTGCAGGCACCTCCCTCCCGGAGGCTGCTTGCCCCAAATTTCCTCTCCCCAAGGCCTGGGGACTGACGGGCTCGCCTCCCAATGGACTCGCCAATGGACTCGTAACGCCGACATTGCCCCGGGGACCAAGTTCCAGGCTGTGAAGACCACCCGAACTCCAAGAAGCGCCAAAGTAGCTCACTTCCATCACACTCGTAGTCAATTGGCCTAGGATGTGGATGTGGGGCCACCGGGAGGGCGGAGTGTTTCCTTCTTTTCGCAAAAACCGACCGTAACTTGCTCCCCTAGGGTAATTTCGCCTATTCGGACGATTTGGCAGTGGTCTATTTGCCATTCCGAGCATCCCTTTGCCCGAACGACAAAACAAGGCGGTTTCTACAAGGCCGACATCGGACGCCCCGCGGTTTGACAAGTTCTCCTGACCCGATCTGGAATCTTTTGGACCTTCCCCAAGAGGGGCCCCGAACGGAGGATCCAACTACGGGATAGGGGAACCGGGCTCCGGGAGGGTGGTCATTGCGGCAGCCCCGGGAGCGCCGGTGAAGGGCTGCCTCGGAACTTTTTGGATCCCGGCCTCCCGGGGTCCGGGACTCTCCCTCTTGTGAGGGATCCCCGCAAGGTCCCTGGCCTCGCTTTGACTTTGGGGAAGGGTGCCAGCCGGTTGCCCGCAACGGGCTGCCCCGACTGCTCTAATGCTAACCCTTTGACCTAGACCCTCCTAAAATTCAAAATTGGGCCGTAGGCCGAGATGAATTAGGGATCCTACCGGCAAAAACCGGAATTTATTTTCGGCAATGCATTAATTATGAACTTACTTAATGTTCGCTTAATTTGAAAGCTACCACTTCTCTACTTGCCACATCGGGAGGAGGGAGCGCCCAAACTCCGCCCGCCAGCTCGCCCGTAGCTCTGGCCAAGCGCCGCCGTCCCAGTGTAACAGACCAGATACTGCTCAAAACGTGAAACCCTTCTAGAGCCCCGCAACCCAATGGTTTACGCTTCGAGGCCCTCCTTGTCGATTCGCCGGACCTTGGCGGCCGTCTTGAAGTGGGTTGGGGTGTTGGACGCCTGCAGCCGGGACTCCTAAAATCCTCCTCCAAGCTGCTTGCCCCAATTCTCTCCCCAAGGCCCCGGGACGGGATCGGCGACCTCCTCCCGAATCCTGGACTCCCACTCGCCAATGGACTCTAACGCCGACATTGCCTCGGGGACTGTCGCGGGCCGTAAGACCACCCCAACTCCCTAAGAAGCCAAAGTAGCTCACTTCCATCACACCTCAGAAATCAATTGGCCTAGGATGCATGCGGGATACCGCCGTGGAGGGCGTGGAGTGTTTCCTTTTCGCAAAACCGACCGCGGTAACTTGCTCCCTAGGGTAATTTTCGCCATTCCGGACGATTTGGCAGGTCTATTTGCCATTCTCCGAGCATCCCCTGCGTGTCTTAACGACAAAAACAAAGGCGGTTTCTACAAGGCCGACATCAGGACGCCCCCGCGGTTTGACAAGTTCTCCCGGACCGATCTGAATCTTTTGACCTTCCCGAAGAGGGGCCCCGAACGAGGATCCAACGGTCGGATAGGGGAACTGGGCCCGGAGGGTGGTCATTAGCGCAGCCCTAGGGGGGGAGCGCGGTGAAGGGCTGCTCGGGAACTTTTTGATCCCGCCCCGGGGGTCTGGACTCTCCCCCCTCTTGTGAGGGATCCCCTGCAAGGTCCTGGCCTCGCTTGACTTGGGGAAGGGTGCCACCGTTGCCCCGCAACGGGCTGCCCCGGACCGCTCTAATGCTAACCCTTTGACCTAGACCTTCTCCCAAAATTCGAAAAAATTGGGCCGTAGGCGTTGAGATGAATTAGGGATCCGCCGCAAAAATCGAATTTATTTTTAGGTACAATGCATTAATTGCTTAATTCTGAATGTCTTGCCTTTAAAAAGCTCCCCGACTTCTACTTGCCACATCGAGGAGGAGGAAAGGCCCAAACTCCACTCCGCCGAAGTTCCCCTTGCTCCATTCTACTGGGCCGGGCCGGCCAGTCCCAAGTGCAACGGACCGGGGACTCCTGCCCCAAAACGTAAACCCTTCTAGAGCCCGGGCAACCTTACGTGGTTTACGCTTCGGAGGCCCTCCTTGTCGATTCGGCCGGGACCTTGGGCCGCGGTCTTGAAGTGGAGTTGGGGTGTTGACCTTGGCCTTGACCCTAAAATCCCTCCGGAGGCTGCTTGCCCAAATTTCCTCTCCCCAAGGCCCCGGGACGGACGGGCGACTTCGCTCTCCGAATCGCTGATTCGACTCGCCAATGGACTAAGAACGGCCGACATTGCCCTCGGGACCAAGTTCGTGGGCCAGAAGACCACCCCAACTCCAAGAAGCCAAAGTAGCTCACTTCCATCACACCTCTCAGTCAATTGGCCTGGGGATGTGCATGCGGATACCGCCGTGTGGAGGGCGGAGTGTTTCTTATTTTCGCAAACCGAATCGCGGTAACTTGCTCCCTTTAGGGTAATTCGCCATTCCTCGACGATTTGGTGGTCTATTTGCCATTCCGGAGCATCCCGTGGCCCGAACGACAAAACAAAGGCGGTTTCTACAAGGCCGACATCGACGCTCGCTGTTTGACAAGTTCTCCGACCGATTCGGAATCTTTTGGACCTTCCAAGAGGGGCCCTCGAACGGAGGGATCCAACTGGCCGGATAGGGGAACCTGGCTCCCGGGAGGGTGGTCATTAGCGCAGTTCCCGGGAAAGCCGCCAGAAGGGCTGCCTCTCGAACTTTTTGGATCCCGCCTGGGTCCTGGACTCCCCTCTTGTGAGGGATCCCCCAAGGTCCCGGCCTCGCTTGGACTTGGGGAAGGGTGCCAGCCTGTCCCCCGCAACGGGGCTGCCCCACCGCTCTAATGCTAACCCCTTTGACCTAGACCTTCTAAAAAAATCCGAAAATTGGGCCGTGGCAGGCCGAGATGAATTAGGGGATCCCGGCCGGCAAAACCGGAATTTATTTTCGCGGCAATGCATTAATTAATTTACTTAATGTCTTGCCACTGCAATTTCCGACTTTTCTACTTGCCACATCGGGAGGAGGAAAGGCCCAAACTCCGCCCGCCGCCTCCCCTTGTTCGTGATTTCTGGCTGCTGCCGCTGCCAGTCCCAGCGCAACAGACAGACTCGCCCCCAAAACGTAAACCCTTCTAGAGCCCGCAACCTTGCTGTGGTTTACGCCGGAGGCTCTCCTTGTCGATTCTGGCCGGGACCTTGCGCGCGTCTTGAAGTGGAGTTGGGGTGTTGACGCTCGTGAGCGCTGGGACCCTAAAATCCCTCCGGAGGCTGCTTGTCCCCAAATTCCTCTCCCCAAGGCCCCTGGGACGGGACGGGTAAGACCTCCCCTCCGGAATCGCGATCTGGCTCGCCAATGGACTCAGAACGTCGACATTGCCTCGGGGACCAAGTTCCGTGGCCAGAAGACCACCTGAACTCCAAGAAGCCAAAGTAGCTCACTTCCATCACACTCGTAGTCAATTGGCCTAGGATGCATGCGATACCGCCGCGGGAGGGCGTGAGTGTTTCCTTCTTTCGCAAACCTAACGCGGTAACTTGCTCCCTAGGGTAATTTCGCCATTCCGGACGATTTGGCAGGGTCTATTTGCCATTCGGAGCATCCTCGTGCCCGAACGACAAAACAAGCGCGGTTTCTACAAGGCCGACATCGACGCCCCCGCGGGTTTGACAAGTTCTCCGGACCGATCCGAATCTTTTGGACCTTCCCCGAAGAGGGGCCCTCGAACGGAGGATCCAAATTCCGGATAGGGGAACCGGCCCGGGAGGGTGGTCATTAGCTGCAGCCCCTGGGAGGCCGCCAGAAGGGCTGCCTCGGAACTTTTTTGGATCCCGCCCCGGGTCCTGACTTCCCTCTTGTGAGGGATCCCCCAAGGTCCCCGCCTCGTTTGATTTGGGGAAGGGTGCCAGCCTGGCTGCCCCGCAACGGGCTGCCCCGACCGCTCTAATGCTAACCCTTTGACCTAGACCTCCGAAAATTCCAAAATTGGGCCGCAGGCCGGAGATGAATTAGGATCCCACGGGCAAAAACCGGAATTTATTTTCGCGGCAATGCATTAATTATGAATTTATTTAATGTCTTGCCATCAAAGCGCCCCGGACTTCTACTTGCCACATCGGGAGGAGGAAAGGCCCAAACCCGCTCCGCGGCCTCCCCTTGTTCAGATTCTCGGCTGCTGCTGCTTCGGCCAGGTCCCAGTGCAACAGATCAGACTCGCCCCCAAAACGTAAACCCTTCTAGAGCCCGGCAAACCCATGTGGTTTACGCCGGAGGCCCTCTCCTGTCGATTCGGCCGACCTTGCGCCGCGGTCTTGAAGTGGAGTTGGGGTGTTGACGCCGAGAAGGACCCTAAAATCCTGAGGAGGTGCCCCCCAAATTTCTTATCCCCAAGGCCCTGGGACGGACGGGGCGACCTCCCTCTCCGAATCGCGCGACCGACCGCCAATGGACCTTAACGCCGACATTGCCCTCGGGACCAAGTTCCGTGGCCAGAAGACCACCAACTCCAAGAAGCGCCAAAGTAGCTCACTTCCATCACACCGTAGTCAATTGGCCTAGGATGTGCATGCGATACCGGCCGTGGAGGGCGTGAGTGTTTCTTTTTCGCAAAACCGACCGCGGTAACTTGCTCCTAGGGTAATTTCGCCATTCCCGACGATTTTGCTGTGGTCTATTTGCTATTCGAGCATCCTTGGGCCCGAACGACAAAACAGTGCGGTTTCTACAAGGCCGACATCGACGCCCGCTGTTTGACAAGTTCTCCCGACCGATCTCGAATCTTTTTTGGACCTTCCCGAAGAGGGGCCCCCGAACGGAGGATCCAACCGGCCGGATAGGGGAACCGGGCCCGGAGGGTGGTCATTAGCGCAGCCCCGGGAGCGCCGCCAGAAGGGCTGCCGTGGAACTTTTTTTTGGATCCCGGGCCTCGGGTCCTGACTCTCCCTCTTGTGAGGGATCCCCGCAAGGTCCCGGCCTCGCTTTGACTTGGGAAGGGTGCCACTCTGGTTGCTCCCGCAGAACGGCTGCCCCGACCGCTCTAATGCTAACCCTTTGACCTAGACCTTCTCCAAAATTCAAAATTGGGCCGCAGGCCGGAGATGAATTAGGGATCCCGCCGCAAAACCGAATTTATTTTCGTGCAATGCATTAATTGGTAATTTTTAATGTCTTGCATCGAAAAAGCGCCCGACTTCTACTTGCCACATCGGGAGGAGGAAAGGCCCAAACTCCGCCCGCCGGCCTCCCCTTGCTCCGTATTCTAGCCTGCCGCCGCCAGGTCCCAGTGCAACGACCAGACTCGCCCCCAAAACGTAAACCTTTAGGAGCCCGCAACCCACAGGTTTACGCTTGAGGCCTCCCTTGTCGTGATTCGGCGCCGACCTTGCGCCGCGGTCTTGAAGTGGGGTTAGGGTGTTGACGCCGAAAGCTGACCCTAAAATCCCTCCCGAGGCCGCTAGCCCCAAATTTCCTCTCCCCAAGCCCCCGGGACCTGACGGGCCACTCCCGCCCTGGGAATCGACTGGACTGGCTCGCCAATGGACTAAGAACGCCGACATTGCCCTGGGGGACCAAGTTCCGCGGGCCGTAAGACCACCCGAACTCCAAGAAGCGCCAAAAGTAGCTCACTTCCATCACACCTCGTAGTCAATTGGCCTAGGATGTGCATGCGGGATACCGCCGTGGGAGGGCGGAGTGTTTTCCTTCTTTTCGCAAAACCGACCGCGGTAACTTGCTCCCTTTAGGGTAATTTCGCCATTCCGGACGATTTGGCAGGGTCTATTTGCCATTCCGAGCATCCCTGCGTCCGAATCCATAAAACAAAGGCGGTTTCTACAAGGCCGACATCGTGACGCCTCTGCTGGGTTTGACAAGTTCTCCCGGACCGATCCGAAATTTTGACCTTCCCCAAGAGGGGCCCCGAACGGAGGGATCCAACGGTCGGATAGGGAACCGGCTCGAGGGTGGTCATTAGCTGCAGCCCCGGGAGCCGCCAGAAGGGGCCGCCTCGGGAACTTTTTGGATCCCGCCTCCCCGGGTCTTGGACTCTCCCCTCTTGTGAGGGATCCCTCGCAAGGTCCTGGCCTCGCTTTGACTTGGGGAAGGGTGCCAGCCGGTTGTTCCCGCAACGGGCTGCCCCCGACCGCTCTAATGCTAACCCTTTGACCTAGACCTTCCTAAAATTCAAAATTGGGCCGGTGCTGGAGATGAATTAGGATCCCGCCGCAAAACCGAATTTATTTTCGCGGCAATGCATTAATTGCGAACTTACTTAATGTCTTGCTACTCGCAAAAAGCTAATTTCTACTCTGCTACATCGGGAGGGGAGGGATGTGTCCTGGGTTCACGCCTTTGCTCCAGATTCTAGGCTAAGCTGCCGCCAGGTCCTGCGTAACGGGATCAGGACTCGGCCCCCAAACGCGAAACCCTTCTAGAGCCCTCACTGCAACCCACTGTGGTTTACGCTGAGGCTCCTTGTCGATTCGGGCCGACTCGCGCCGTGTCTTGAAGTGGAGTTAGTGTTGACGCAGCTGCACTCTAAAATCCCTCCGCAAGCCGCTGTTCTGGGCCTCTCTCCTAAGGCTCCCCGGGGACGGACGGCGACCTCCTCCGAATCGCGACCGCTCTACAATGGACTCAACGCCGACATTGCCCCGGGGACTGTTCCGTGAAGACCACCCGAACCTGCTAAGAAGCCAAAGTAGCTCACTTCCATCACACTCGTGAGTCAATTGGCCTAGGGATGCATGCGATACCGGCCGGAGGGCGGAGTGTTTCCTTTTCTTTGCAAACCGACCGTAACTTGCTCCCCTAGGGTAATTTCACCATTCGACGATTTGGCAGGTCTATTTGCCATTCCTCGAGCATCCCCGAACGACAAAACAAACGGTTTCTACAAAACAATGCTGTTTGAAGTTCTCCGAACCTCCCAAGAGGGGCCCATGAACGGAGGATCCAACCTGGCCGATAGGGGAACCGGGTTCCGGGAGGGTGGTCATTAGCGCAGCCCCCGGGAGCGCCGCCGTGAAGGGGCTGCCTCGAACTTTTTTTGATCCCGCCTCGGGTCCTGGACTCTCCTCTGTGTGAGGGATCCCCAAGGTCCCGCCTCGCTTGACTTGGGGGAAGGTGTCACTTGCTGTTCCCAACGTGGCCCCCGACCGCTTTAATGCTAACCCTTTGACCCAGACCTTCTCCAAAAAATCCAAAATTGGGTGTCGGTTGGAGATGAATTAGGGATCCAGCCGCAAAAATCGAATTTATTTTCGTAGTAAATGCACACTGCACTTACTTAATGTCTTGACACTGCAAAAGCCTCCCCACTCTACTCACACATCGAGTGAGGACAGGCCCAAACTCTGCCCGCCGTTCCCTGTTCAGATTTCGCTGCTGCTGCCGTGTCCTGCGCAAATGCATCAGACTGCCTTCAAACGCAAACCCTTCTAGAGCCCGGCAACCCATGTGGTTTATTGAAGCCGAGGCCCTCCTTGTCGACCGCCGGGACCTTGCGCCTGCGGTTCTTGAAGTGGAGTTAGTGCGACGCCGCAGCGCCGACCCAAAATCTCCCGAGGCCTGCTGTCTCAAATTTCTCTCCCCAAGGCCCTGACGACGGCGACCTCCGCCTCCCAATCGCGATCCG